>JAQFZO010000636.1:0-22294 GCA_034695885.1 Geophilus flavus | reverse complement strand
ATTCTTCCAAGAATTTAAAATGTATTCAACTTATTCCCAAATTTCCACAAATCGCACTGTTTTAACACTACTGTGCACCAACAAATAAGAGCCAAAACAACTACAAAATGGCTGCAAATCAAGAGAATAAAGGTTTAGCTATGGCCAAGAAACATCTAAACAATAAATCATTCATGTAACAGTGTACAAATTTCATTGGAGTAGAAAGTTTTTACGGTTTTTTTAAACCGTAAAAATTATCAATTATCAACTAAACACGGTCAAATTAGTCGAAAATTACTGTAATAGCTATCGTATTGTTTTCTGGCTTCTTTATTTTTATAAACAAGCTAGGAATGATATTTTTTATTTTCTTTAACGAAGTTGCTTCTATGGCTACCCGTGGTAACTTAACTTGTACGGACTGAGATAAAAATTAATCTAATTTTTTCTTTTTATTGATACTTTCTTATTTTTTTATAGATATGCACTGATCTCTACCAATCATGCTCGAGAAAAAAGATGAAACAATGGAAAGTTTAAAATTAATGGGCATAATTATGAGCGTCTGTGCCACATTGATTGGTTTAATAGTCATAGTTGTGAAAATAGTGAAATCGTGGGTCCGAATCAAAATAATGATATTTATATTATTTAACGTAGTTTCTTCTATGGCTACCATCAGTAACTTAACACGTACGGACTGAGATAAAAATTTTAAATGTTTTTTTTTAATGATACCGTACTTTATTTTTTTTTTTATAGTTATGTATGCACCGCCATAAGCGAGACAACTGATGGAATTATATTGAACATTTTAAAAAGTAGCTGGAATTATCTTGGGCTTCTGGACCTCATTCATTGCTTCCATTTTCACACTAATGAAAGAATGAAGAAAATGCATGTCAGAATCAAAATAATGACATTTGAACATCGACAAAACATAAAAAAGTCTGCTCCAAATCCAATAACACTTGAGATGGTTTCACCGAACACTCCATCACAGCGTTTCACCGTCTCTTCGCCTTCAGGAATACTCAATTACCATTATTCAGATTTTGTAAGTTTGTGTGTTTGTGCGTGTGTAACAAAAGAATAATTACTTTTTAAAATTTTAGTTATTATTTCAGGGAGACTAATCGTTTACTCGAATCACTTTTGATATTTTGTTCTTGAATTATTTATTAATATTAATTATATTGTTGTTTTTAATTGGATTTTATTTATGCACACTGCACACATGCACACTGGTAACAATTAGTGAATCTCCTGTTTAAAAAAAAAGTGCAGCTGGGTTCAAAAAGTCGTCAACGTCAACTTGAAAGTGCCTCGAAACTGCCTATATAAGGCTTGACAATTTAAAAATATCTTAAACTCCAATGCGAATAATTGAATTGTGTAGCGGAAATCAATTCTACACAATGTTTTGCATCTAAATCTGTATTTTCAAATTATTTTATCATTTTTTCTTACCACCTTGTCAAGGAGGTTTCATGTGGACACTGATGTAAACCGATTTGCACTGTGTAAATGACTTTTCAAACCCAGCTAGTCGAAGTAGGACTTACGTGAATCAAATGCAATGGAAAATACAAATGAAATAATATGGAAATACTGTACTGCTAAATATTACTGTGGAACCCACTTACAACGGCATATTTTGATCGGGGATAAAACCACAAACTCGCATATAACGTTCAGACTATAAGCAGGTTTTTGTGTACGTACCTTCTTCAAAGGACCAAAAATTTCATGCCGTTATAAGTTACAACCAGGTAATTTTAGTATTATCTTTGAAGGGGTTTGGCCAGGGAAATAAGGATTGATGTTATAAATGGGTTGACGTTTTAATCGAGGCCGTTGTGAATGGGTTCCACTGTATCGCATTTTTGAATCTTTTTATTGGTGGGGGAGGAAGAGCCTACCAACCTCTTTTTGTTTGGACGAAACCACTGGTCTGGATGGGAAGTTTAATATAATCAAGGACAACTCAGCCTGGCCTCTTAAAATTTCAATTTTTTACAAAATTACAAGTGACATTTCTGACCACACCAATTTCCAGTGCCTGTATGACACTGACATTTTGATGGATTGCTTTGGGTGTTAAGGCCAGCCGAGTAATAATGGGTAAAGCCATTTACCACAATAAACTTAAACACCTAATTTTAAATCTCGTGTTAATTCCCACATAACAAAACATCAACAATTATGTGAATCTCTACCTTTAAATACAATCAATAATTATCTGACTCTTTAAGATCCAATTAATTATCACCAATTGCACTATTGCAGGTCTCCAGCTGATAGAAAATCCATCACGATCCGGAAGCACGTAGCAGGAAATTAAGGTAAAGATATCTTATTTACTATTATCGCATAGCCAATTACAACTAGTTCATTGTTTGCTGTCCAACTATTCGCCATGCAACATGCAAGTTTAATGACTGCCATCATTTTTCCTAGTACAATGGCCAAAAATTGATTGAGATAGTGCTGAAGGCTAGCGTGGAATAATGAATTTATATTGAAATTAATTACTCATCTAGACAAGTGTCACATCTCCCGGGTCACATCCTGCATAACCCAATCTATTCTAACTTTTCTATAACTGTGTAGTTGTTCGTTTTAACTAATTTTATTTACTTAACGAATAGAAAGTAGAAAATAAGAATTTAATGACATCTTCTCGAATGAACATCTTGCTTCCTGAAGCTATTTTTCCAAAAAAAAAAAAACCTTTTTAGCTAATTCAACAGATTAAGAATAACTGCGGAGGTGAAACACAGAATTAATTTAATTTAGTTTCTGCTGATTGAGGCAATTTAGAGACAAATTCAATTCAAACTTGTTATAACAAAACTGGTTAAAACGAAATATGTTATTTCCTTAAATTGGAGATAGACAATAGGGAGTTAGATTTTTAGGAACGCAATTCCCCAAAAACCAAATACCAAATTTATTTCGGAATTGAGATTTTGTGATCGAGTATTCAGTTATGGAACAAAAGTTAAAGTTGTATTGTCACGTCACATGAATCCATCTGCCCAATCAGTGGAGACACCTGGACTGGAATTAACCATGGTTTAACCGAATTCCACATCTGGCTGCCAAATTTCAGGTCACGTGATCGACTATGGTGTATTTGGTTTTGATCCCTATGTAAATGGCTAGGGAGTGGATAGTTATTTGCTAAAAACAGTCAAAATATTTAAATACATATTTAAGAAAAAAATTGCGTTGTATTTAACCTAACCGGTGAAATATTTTATTTTTAAATTTACGTCATCCAATTTGAAAAAATTCGATTTCAATGGCTAATGACATACATTTGTTAAGTGTTCCGAGTTACAGGCAAGTGACCAGTGGACGGTGGATGCGCCACCGGCCACCGTCCATCGGTCACCGTCCACTGGTCACTTGCCACTGGCCACTCACTGGCCACAACAGTCCTTCCGCGTCCCGCCAAAACTACAAAGTCAGCAAACAAACATCAAGGACCAACCAAGAGGACAGTCTGATTTCACACCACCACAATCCGGGGATGATGATATTTATATTATTTAACGTAGTTTCTTCTATGGCTACCATCAGTAACTTAACACTTACGGACTGAGATAAAAATTAAAAAAATTTTTTTTTAATGATACCGTACTTTATTTTTTTTTTTTTATAGTTATGTATGCACGGCCACCAGTCATAAGCGAGACAACTGATGGAATTATATTGAACATTTTAAAAGTAGCTGGAATTATCTTGGGCTTCTGGGCCTTATTCATTGCTTCCATTTTCACAATAATGAAAATGAAGAAAATGCATGTCAGAATCAAAATAATGACATTTGAACATGAACAAAACAAAAAAAAGTCTGCTCCAAATCCAATAATAATTGACATGGTTCCACCGAACACTCCCATCACAGCATTTCACCATCTCCTCGCTTTCAGGAGTACAAAATTACCATTATTCAGTTTTTGTAAGTTTGTGTATGTGTGTGCACGTGTGTAACAAAGGAATGACTTTTTAAAATTTTATATTTCAGGATGACTAGTTGTCTGAATCACATTTAATATTTTGGGTATCTTTGCATGTAACACAATAATGAAATGGAATAATGATTTTATATTAAAATTAATTACTCATAATTATTCTCTCCTTAATAATGGCTGTAACAGATCTTTTATTACTTCTACAGCATTGGAGTTATTCATCCGGCCTACTTTAAAACGAGCACCCGGTATGTCCATACTTCATACATATTATTTGTGTAAATTTTGCTCGTTTTCGAGAATTCTCAAGATGTTTCCTTTTCTGATGTCAGTATTCCAGGAGATGAGTCTTCGTGTCGAGTATGTGCCAGGAGATGAACCGAATATTCTGTGTATATATATTTATAGTGCGCGATTTGATGAATCAACTACGCGGTAAATTTAATTAAAGACTCATGCACCGATTATCTACAATCTGAATAATCCACACCCAGATAATTGAATGTAAGTGTATATAACTCAAATTAATTCATCAAGGTGTAATAATTGTGTACTTTTATGTGTTTATAAGTGAAAAATGTGACAAAATCAAACCCCCTGAAAAAATCCCTCTTATAACAACATATAACCTCATTACAACGAAATTTGTTGACATTTTCTGGCAATACTTCATTGCAGGCCATTGACATCCTTATCAAGTGGCGCACTCTCTCGCTCAAACCGTTGGCCCAGAAACGGCACAAGCACAGATCAATTACTACGTAACAGACGCCATTTTCCTCCACCACTTGAGAAAAATAACAAAAAAGAAAAAAAAAGAAAAACTTAAAGTAGAGAAACGGATGTGAAGTGACGTCACCATACACGATGACGAGAAGGCGCCTTGGTTACGAGGCGCGTGATCACGTGACGGATGCGTGGGCGGGGTGCGAGAAGCGAGGCTCGGCGTGTGCAGAGAAAGCGCTGACAACCGAGAGCATCACTCGACGAGGATCGCAATCGTGGATCCGCTTTTCGTCGCAAGATCGAGTCGTTTCATCTTCACGGGGAGGAAACTTGTATGCAATGCGTGGAGAACGCGACGCGCGTCTCCACATGGATTACTCAGTGAGCTGAGGGCACTCATATAGGAAGATGGGAGAGAGCTCCAGAGGAGGCATCAGTCAGAGTGGAACCATGGAGCAGGACCATCACCAACAACAACAACAACAACTACAACTACAACACAGACGACCGAGAGAACAGGATATGGGCAGCGAACGCAGCAGCTGCCCCTCGCCCTCCGTTGCTGATGAAGAAGTGAATGAATTGCCCTACCCGGGGTTCGTGCCCGTGTCCCTCTACTGTCTGTCGCAAACCACTCGACCTCGTAATTGGTGTTTGGCGATGATCACCAATCCATATCCTTTTCAAAAAAAAATAAGAAAAAATTCCAACAGCTTTTTTCCTCTTTAAACGAGCGCCCGATCGAGGTATTCGTATATGGGGCTTATAACGTATGGGCACAATGCAACAGACAGGTAAGGAAAATCAATTTTGGCTCGGATGTTTCAAAACGCGTGCCGAGTCATGCGCGGGGGTGGATGGTAGAATGATAGCGTGGCGGCAAATGGAATGTGTTTTATTTTTTCTGCTTTTGCGCGCTCTTTGCTTTTCAAAGTGCGTGGTGGGGTTGTTCATAAGCGGTGCCGAAGTGAGGGGGATGGGGGTCGGGGGATAACTTCTTAATGTTGGAGAAATTCATGTGTCAGAAAGGAATTTGAGCGATTAGGAAGCGCGGGATGCAGGGAGAGGGAGAGAGAGGAAGGAGTGTCTCCTGCTTGCCTCTCTCTCTCTCTCCTCTCTTTCTCGACGCGTTGCTTTATTTTTGGTTAAGAAAATAAGCATGGTTTATGGGTGTGGTGGTGGATGGATGGATGGATGGATGGATCGGGTTGGGTTTAACGTCGCAAGTAGCTACTTGCGATAAATGTTGCATGTTTTTGTTCGTGTGATTGTGCACGCGATAAAAAATGAAAAGAAAAATTACGAAATGGTTAATTGCGCGTAGCTTAAACGATTCAATGGGTTCGGAATATTGTTTTCTAGCGAAGGCAACAGCTGAGGCCTTGCGAGACCCGTCATCAGGCCGTCACACGATGAAAATTTGAACACAAAGGAGTGAAACGATCGAAGGAAAAATGATTTTTTCGAACGATTTAACGACGATTTGTAATTTGCAGTTACGCAATTCCCTAATTGTGCGTGACCAATTGGAGTTTCGAGTGATCTGGTGCTGAATTATAGTTTGCTGGGTGTTTAAGGTCACCAGCAACAGCTGAGGCAATACGCGACCTGTCACAAGACCGACAAAAAAGCAATAAAAACATCCGTGACAAAATAATACTCGTGGGTAAATTGTAGTAATTATCGAGGTTCGATCTGGTTATGTAATTCGTGCGATTACTCTGTGTAGTTCCAGTGACCGTGTGTAGTAATGTTTATTTTAATTTTCTTAAATAGTAATCTGCTTAATGAGATGCAGACATGTATGTTGTGTGTTGTGTGGAAGCTCGTTTCCTCTTAAAGGGATTTTTGTTTTTCACGTTTGTGGCAGTGCTAGAGTGATGTCGGGTGAAGCCGAACTACTGTGCGTGGCTGGGTTTTTTTTTATTTTTATTTTATTTTGTTTTATATTTTTTTTTCGTTTCTGTGTTTTCGTTTTTGGAACGATGTCACGAATTAACATGTAAATGATTGCTGCATTTCCGGTTACGAACCGTTTGGGAATGTTTTTTTTTTCTTTTTTTGGTTTTAAGGGAAGTGGTGAGGTGTTTGTTTAACGGGAAATTTAAATTACGGGTTGTTTTATATACCGAATACGGTATTTTCTTTGGCGCGCTTAGTTTTTTTTAGGTTGGAAATGTTACTTGAATGCATTTAAAAAATTTTCACGTACGGTAATAATTTAGGCGTTTAATTGACTATAAATTAACCATAACACGTTACGTCGTTTTCGTAATATTTTATATAATTAAATTTGAAAAATTAATCACGTTTTAATGCGTGGTAAAGTCGAGTGAATTCAAAACTTCAATTTTTTACATCGAATTTAATTTAAAAGAAATTACTAAATTACCAAATTCAATTATTAATAACGGCATTAAAGTCAATACCTTGAGCTTATCATGACCATGTTAAATTAATAAAATACCGTAATTACAAACGGTTATTTAATTAACATTAACCAACCTAATCAAAACTTCGAAATATCGAATTTTTATTTTTAAGAAGATGGAACTTTAAGGAATTCTATTATGTGAGAGAGTGTGTGTGTGGTATAACGCGAAACGGGGCATTCAGAGAGTTGACAAATCTTTTTCCAGGGTTAACGTTTGAATGCCGGTTGTTGAAGAAATGTTTAATGGCATCCTTGGAGGCTGAGAATGTATGCTGTCATCTTTTATCACTGCCTTCTTGAGTTACTATTTCCGACTTCGCTCACTCACTGATTACCGTGGAATTTGCTTCCCGCATTCTCCGTTTCGAATATCGATTTTTATTAATCGATTCTACACCTCTTTTAAAATCGAATCGGGGTATATCTAGTCATGTCACCTGTCAATCACTCGCATTTTTTTTTTTTTTGCGCTGGGGGGAGGATAGACGGCGGTCGGTGAAAGGTGTTGAAAATGAGGAAAGCTGATTATCGAACGTACAGTCGAGTTGCCACCCTACCCTCCTGCTGAGTAAAGGAAGATCAAAAATGCTTTTGTTAGTGAGTCTAGTGTTAAGATGGAAATTTGGCATTTATCCAAATGCAAGATTGAGAAGAGAGAAAAAGATGAAGAACAAGATTGGCATTTGAATGCCATTAATTAAGCCCACTCGAACGGTTTGCATGTGTTCAAAGGAAAATTTCAAAACCACCAATATAATGAACAGTTTTCAAACTTATTTCTGGTACCGCAAAAGTCAGATTTTATTAGGCGAAAATCTTGAAACGCATTTTTTGTTTTTATGGTTTTCATCTTTTCATGAAAGGAAAAGATTTTTCTTAGAAAATATGATGTTGACACCAATTTTTTTCTCTTTCTCTCTCTTTCTCTGTGTGTGTGTGTTTGTAAAAATCCATTACAGTCATTATTTCTGTGAGAAATTGATGGAGAGAGAAACAAAAGGGATTTTTTTTCATTATTTTTTTTTCTTTTTGCTTTTTTCTCATTAATCTGATACCAAATTGAAGTGGTAAAAGTATCACGTTGACTAATTAGAGAGTGAAAACCAATCGGGTATGATTAAAGGGAAAGCAGTGACGCTAATGACAAATTTAGATGAAAAATTCTTCAACATCTCATCTTAAATTGATGTTCACTGAACTTTTTCATCCATATGAATAAAATTGAATTATGTCTGTCATTAGAAATAACAATTTTTTCAATTTTTCAATTTTTTTATATTAGAAAAAAATAAAAAATACCAAATATAAGATTTTTCCCTACAGGGAATGAATATCTGACCATACTCACAGCATCATAAAGAGAATACTTAAAATTCTTGTCATACTTATGTTAAAAAACAGGCTTCAAGATTCAAGAATTGAAGAAAAATGAAGTATTCGGTCTTTTCAAAGAGCGAGGGAAGGTTTGAGATTAAAATTTTATGCCGGGGAGATTTAGGTAGGTGGATGACGTCATTGAGTCCACGGCTTCAATTCAAGCAGCCGTCGTTGCTTTTCTTGGTTCTTAGATAAAACTAATAATTTTCAATGGGAATTTATTATTCAATTAAATATTTACTGTATGTCATGTCAGAGTCTGAGCAACTGCTGACAAAACGTTGTTTTTCAGTATCTGGGAAGAAAATCTATTATTATTGTATGTTATATCTCAGCAGTTGGGGAAGATTACGAGATTATGGCGCTCTGCACGCTATCTAACGTTTGAATGCTCGAGATAAATAAAAAAAATTATTATGGGCTTCAAGTCTTACCGCCATTATTGGCTCCTTTCATTTTTTCACAAGTTTTTTTTTTTTGAACTGGAATTTTTGTTGATTACGTCATAAACACTCGATGTATCATAGTAAGATTTAAGAAGTTATGTACTTCGTTGACTGATTTTTCGTGTACAGGGTTAACGTGGAGATAGAGAAAAGCAAACAAACACAGAAATGCTGTTTTGTCTGTTTATCTTCGCTATTTTCTATTGATTTGTTATGATCAAACAGAAAATGACAGGCAGCAGATGATGTATGAGGTACAATAAGAAAGTTGCAGTTGCTATATCGTTAATCTAAATAGCAATTAGGCTTAGGTTGTTGTCTTGTAATATTTTTTTTAAAAAAAGAAAAAAAAATTAACTTGTGTAGACTAAACTTTAAATTAGTTTTAGGATGGACAAAAACAAAGGAATTCATTGGAAAAAAGTTTAATCTTTCCAGTTAATTAAACATTTTTCTTTCTTTAATTTTTTTTAAATTAAAAAAAAATGTTTGAATAAATCATTAGGTCTTAAGATATTTTTTCTAAACCTAAAATAGTATAGTAAGTCTCTATTTTTAAATTATTTAAAATTCTTTAACGTCGCTTAAATAATGAAAAATCGCACTATGGCTGCCAGCTGGTATTCCAAAGCTTTAAAATTTATTTATTTATTTATATTTTACTTCACTTTAAATTTTATTAGTGGGAATGCCCCTTTTTTGTTTAGAAAAAGAACCATGAAAGGGCACACGTGTGGCCAATCGTCGGTGAAATTACGCAAAAATCCTAAACAAACAGACACACGACTGACTAAGTTGCTGAAACGAGCGATTCATCTGTTTACTCATTTGTTATTTTCAAGCATAGTGCTTTCAGCTTGGTTGTATATTTAATTAACCCTTAAAAATCTAATTTTTATATCTATCTATCTCGAATCCTAAAATTTCACCGACTTTATTCTGAATCGCTGCCTTTCTTTCTCATACTTCCGTTCGCGTTTATTTTGGTACAAGAATAACCCTTTAATTACGTTTATTTTCTTAACTGCGCAAAGTATATTGCAAGATTCTTTGCACTGGGCTCGGTTGGCAGTTTAAAGGGTTTACTGCTACGGTTTAAAAAACAAATAATCGTATCAAGAAATTCATTTGACTTATATTTTTAGAGCTGAGTCGAAAGTTTTGTTGTGAAATTTTAATTATTTCCCTTTTAGAGATTTATTTTCGAACGATTTTTCTAAGTGACGTCACTTCACTTGTGTGTTATTAAATTTGAATTGCGTTAGCGAATATTTGTTTTAAAGCAGAGATTTTCCTTAAGGCACCAAACATGAAATGCGATGTCCAAAAATACTTTATTTTCTGTTATTTTAGCTAACAGGCGTTTGTTTGGTAGTGTGACGTCATTAATTACAAAATTACCGTACGCAAAATTGTATTATGTGATGTGTTCGGTTCGTTAGTGTAACTCGGTTCGGCGTGACATTATAGAGAGTTATTTTAGAATGATTTTGTTCAGTGCTAAAGGTCATAATCTTGAAAATAATGATTCATTCACTTCGTGGCAATTTTGCTTTTCAAATTCGACGCCATTTTTGCCATCATTTTCAGGTTAACGAACATGCCTCTTTCATAATTTAATGGGCGAAACGGTAAACACGGTTCATGTTTGCGAGAAAAGGGTGAACTGCGACGCTTGTGATTAACGACAAACTGCACGTTTGAAATGTCACACGATTTAGTCGATAATTCAATATCGATTCCTAGCTATTCATCAGCACGATGAGAAGCAAAAAAAAAGAAAACCTAACCACTCAGAAAAACATTAAAAAGTCAATTAAAAATGTATTGAGTTCGTCTCTTCTCTTCGATTTGTAATTCAATTTCCATTATTCATGGCCAAATACACAGAGCATTCGTGGTTAATTGCAATTTTCCACTTTTTTTCTTTGAACTGAAGCAACAAACTGGGGGGATTTGAGGTATTTTGTTGCTCGCACGCGCACCAAAGCGGTTTTCAAGACTATTCCCGAGTTTCCCGATTTAAATTTCGGGCCAAATTGACCCCTATGGTTCCATGAAAAACCCTGTCCATGCAGAATGACTCATAAATATAACATGTGAGGTTTTCTAGCCTTAATTCCAGGAACGATTTGGGAGCGTAATTTGATCATTTTGTGGTTTGAAATTCTAGAAACTGTAAATGGATCTTTTATGAGTGTCCATTCTCGAGTTTAGAGACTTGAAATTTTGTGGCTTCCATCTTCTACGAAACGAAGCTCTACGCCCTCAAAATTTAAAGCCTCTAATCCAATCGAAAGTCCTATTTTGCTTCTTTCCAAATGGCAGGCAGGAGGATGGAAAGGTGGGAATTTCACACAGCTGGGGTTTCGTCAAATTGTTTAGCTCAATCAAACCATTGCACTGTTTAAAGTCGGAATTTACATCGAGCTCAGCAACGGATCAATTTATCCATCCAATTGCCTAAACTTCTTAGTGCTTTCATCCAAAATTGACCAATTATTTGCATTCACTCGAATTTTATCAATTAACTTAATTTTTTTGCTCTCATCAGACTCAAGAAAACACTTAATTGAAAAATGCAAATATAAAATTCCTTCACTCATCATCCGAGAGACTTGGAACAGCAGCTTTAGGCTGTATCTTAAATTAGCTATTGGAGAATTAAGAGATTAAATTTCTGATCAGGTTTAAAATTAAATTCAACAAACAAAACATTCGAAACCAAAGCTGTATCCAGTATTTTTATTTTTCCAAATTAAGAACACACATCACCCACCATCTTTCCTAGTTTTGTGGCTTTGTATACACCCGCTTCTCTTGTTTTTGTTGTTGTTGATATTGTGCCCGGTTGCAGAAAATGAAGTATGGTTGCTCAATTTGATCAGAGTCAAGTATCGGTTTGAATTTGTTGGGAGTTTGATTGAAAATTGTATAGCAAGGGTTTGCACCCTAACTTAATTCACATTGATTTTTGCCTCGCTTCACCTGTTGAAGAAAGTGGGAAATACCTGTTTGCGCTTGCACAAAAGAACCAACGTTGCCGTTCGATACACTCGACTTTTATTACACGTTTGATGCCGTACACTATTACCGTACGCCTTGCCTGGCACTGGCATTGACCGATTCATTTTTTAACGACAGTTTCGTGTTTGCGTGATGATATTTTTTCTGCTTTACCGGTCATAAAAATATTTTTATTTAACGTTATTGTGGTTGTTGTGCAGTTTTGCGTGAATTGTGAATTGTGATTTGGGTTAAAGAGTTAAAAGGGTCAAATTTATTCACACGTTTATTTTTATTTTCACTTTTCTGTTTGGTCTGTGTTATTGGACAGGAGATTTTATTATGGCTTTGGTAATTTTTTTTAATTTTAAATTTTAAAGTTGATGGCGCGTAATTTCGGTTGATGAAACGAACACGAGCGGATGGCAGGTGTTTTCGATACTGTATTGATTATTAAATTAAAATTCTCGGTGTATCGAATTGAACGAATTGATTATGAATTAACTGGGAGATTAATAATTCAATGTGGAAAAATATTCTCTTGGTTCGAATGTGTCTACTGGAGGGTTGTTTTTTTTTTTGGTTGAAAATGTAATTTAACACTGTGTGGGATGTAGAAAAATGAGGAAACTGGTTAAAACTAAGTGCTTGTAACGTAATTTCGGTGGTGGAATCACTTGTCCACGATGGATTTCTTGGGGATTTCAATTTGTAGGGAAGAAATTTGAATTATTTACCAGTTCATTCGAAATCCGGGGGCCGAATACTTCGCTTTACTTGTTAAATGAGATTAAATGTTCTTTGATGAAAGACAAAACTTAATTCTAAAGACTATTTGATTTTTGAATAAACGGGTTTTGAACGTGGATGCATCGTGCTTGCCTGCACATCACTTGTTTTTAATAGAGGTTTTGCGCAATCTTAGTAATAGTCATACAGACCATACAGTATAAAAAAACGTGATGAAACGTGAGTGGTTTGATGAGAAAACCGACGCATGAAATTTTTCCAAACTGGATTTGCCCAAAAGTAGCGGTAGATGTTTGGTAGCGCTAGTTTTGTGTCGCCTAGCGGTAAAAATGTAGCTTCACTTCTGCGCTATTTTGCGTTGTAGTTCCGACTTTTAAAAATCTAATTGTTAGCATCAAAAGTTTCTTCAAAATCTGTTAAAACTATAAATCGATTTCACATGTTTATCCATTTTCTATGATATTTTCTTTCAAATTTTGTCAAAAAATTTTTGAGTTTATTGGTTTTCTCAATAAGGGATAGCGGTTGTGCAAGCACTTCAAAATTTTAAAGTAGCGGTAACCGAAACAGTGCAACTAACTACTTATTTAAATTGAGTATAGTAACAGAAATTACGCTTGTAGCTGCGTTTGGCTACCGTGCACACGCGCACAAGTATAAGCTTTAGCTTGATTTGACCTACCATATTGAAAAAAAAAAATGAACGGCCACTGTCAAAGAAGTTTCTATCACTACGTTTACATATCATCATAATATTACAACTGTCGAATAATCGTAAAACGAGTGTGTTTACATGCATTTACCTTTAGGTATCACTTGACAGCCGTTACCAAATTTGGTTATGCATTAAAATCACAATTGATGTTTTGGCATTCTATTTACTTTTGGACATGAGTATATTTAATATTTATAAATTAATCCAATTTGAATCTGTCGAATCGAACGTCAATTTGGCGTCGAGTTAGATCGGAGCCCAAGATGGCTGCCATTTTCGAGTGTGGTCAGAGTGTGGTGAACGCATGTGCATGCCGTGCTCATGCGTGGTTCAAATTCTCCACTCGTAATCATCAAAAGCTAATGACTGTAGTCAACAGTCGTATTATCCTGTTTACATGGCTTCCATCACTCGTAAAATTACGACTTACTCGCAATATTACGACCATGTAACCGCACTGTTACTGTGCAAAACATTTCAACACGTAGTTACAGTGTGAGTGACATAAGAAACACCGTTATGGTACGCAAATCTTCTAATGTGATTCTGTTTTACAAAACTTCTATTATGAATTTACGATTCTGCGCATCAGTTGTGTTATTCCTGACCCGAATTCCCCTTTACAACAATCATGCAAAGGAAAGTTCATCCACTGAAAGACTTTTACTTGAACTTTATGAGTACTTGGCGTTAGCTGATAAAAAGGATGCTCTATATTACAGCCGTGCAGGGAAGCAAACTCGAAGATAATAAATATATAACCAATTCCATCTCATCCAGAAGAGAGCGTTAAATAAGCTTGTTGCTTTTGCATGCTGCGATCAAAAGAGCACTATAAAATCGCTTTAACATTCTTAACTCGAGACATTCCAGTACCTACCTTTAATCAGTTCACACTTAAACTTTTAAAATTAAAACTTGTAATGGATTGCGTAAGTAAAAAGGTTTTACAGCTGCAACTGCGATAATAATTTGTTCTTTTCACTACAATTCGTACTATATTTAGTTATTTAATTGAATAATAAATTTCATTCCTCGAATGTTATAAAGTCAAGGTGGGAAATAAAAACATTTTTAAGATGAAATATCGACTGGAATTGTTTTACATCGGGTTTTACATGCATCGGAAAAGCGACACCTGTTACTTACATTGGCTGGTTGACAAGTTCAACTAGGTTACATTTCATCGGTTATTGAGAAATTTTTTATTTTTAAGTTTAAAGTACCCAATTTTAATATTAAGAATTAAGATATCCCATAGTTCTTAAAACGAGCTAGTGCTTGCTTCCGCGTCATTACCCTTTATGCGCCTTAATTTACGCCACTGGAATGTTTAGTTTTCTGCATTTTAGCTTTTATTTTCATCTCCTATGTTGCATGTTGCTCGTGGATGTTATCTTCCCGAGTTTGAAATGTATACAGTCTTCCTTGTGTGCTTCGAGTCACGAATTGCAAACTATTGTGTTTTTTGTGATGTATATATTGAAGGGAATTCGATAGAAAGATGTGAATCAGCACTACAAATGCCAGAATAAATAAGAAAAAGGGTTGATTTTTCAATTTTTAATTCTAGAAATTGATATTTAATCATCGTCTGTTTGTTTTTGTGCGTAAATTGAAGGAAAAATGCGATGTTATTGTTTTCTTATTTATTTTGTCTCTAATAAATTTGGGCGCCGTTCCAAACAGGAAATAATTACGCAACGCAAAATTAGCAACCTCTACATTCATTCATTCAAACTTCACTGGAATTTGTCGTATTTTATTTCAATTGTTTCTCCTTAGTCACACATAGCTCAGTTTATTTATTCCTCATGATAATATAAACAACAAACGAGGCTTTATAGTATTACCTCACATTTTCAGCCAATCAGAAAATAATTAAAACAAATTTTTTTTTTAAATTTAAAAATAAAATTTTTTTTTGATATATTACAAAAGAATTAAATTGAAAAGAAAAGTCATTAAAAGGAAATTAACAAACATGTCAGACCGGATCATTTCCATTGAAAAATGAATTGACAGAAAAAATTGCATTTGAGAAAGTGATTTTCTCAATTCTCGACACGTGTTCCGATTACAGTTGCGGTCTCGCTGCTCATTTATCAAAACTATTCGGGATGTGAACCTGGTATCAATTTGCAAAACTGAATGAAATGACAATCACAATATGCTTCTCTTACGCTGCTGCATTTCTCACAAGCGAAAACGGTTAAAAGAATGCGATGCGGGGGTCATAAGAATTGGTCGTCAAATCATTCACTCACTTCACATCCGGGTTTAATTATAAAATTATCCCGTGTGGACGAGGTTGCCAACCTTCCCAACGATTTTATTCAATAAATTCAGTAAAAATTTTATATATTTTCTATACGATTTTGCAATAGTGACTAGTGAGTTTGCGCAGAACATTTTTTCCTTATGATTATAGTTCTTAATTCTGAACTGAAATTAGCATAAGGAAAATAACATGAATGATGGTCGTGCAGATTTCATTTTCCTTAGAATTATGAATCATGTAATCATTAGTCCTTGATGTGACATATCATGTGATTTGTGCCAATTGTTTTTATTTTTAAAGAAACATAAACAGAAAAAAGTTAAAATCGACAATTGAATTCTCACTTGTGCTCACTTACGTAAACGCAAGTTCAAATGCAGCTGTAAGGTGCATTATGGCTAATCCGCAAATATATGCAAGCCGTAAGCAAGCATGCATATGCAACAATAGCAGAAATATGCTGCAGCACGCAAGACGCAACTTGTAACCAAGCAATGCTTGCCAAGCATCAATGAAAGGGAAGCCTACTCTCTTAAGCAGAGTATCTGTACTCTCCAACTGGGTATATTGTAACAATATAACTACAGGTGGTACAATTATCTGGCTTCTGATTGGTTAAACCATGGTTATAAACCTTGTTGCTTGTGTGTCATTGATGTGAACTCTTGCGTTTGCGTCCTTGCGGTTGCACGCAAGTGTGAACCTAGCTTTATGACTAGGCCTATGTGCATAAATTGTAAAAGTAATCTCAATTTTTCAGTATTTGCAAACTTAAGAATCTTACAAACGGTAGAAATTTGTGATCATCCTAATGTAGTATCTATCACACCAGTATAAAATTTTTTATCTCAGTGAAATCAATACTATAATACAAGGAGGCAAAGTTACGAGGCGAGGAATTTGGTATCGGCGCCATGTTAGAGAATGGTTATGACGTCGTTAGTGATGAATTATTTCATTGGTAGCGCTATTTTGTGCTCGTAATTTAGTGTATAAAATACGAGGAAAATCCTATAGTTATAATATTTTCTTAGAATTATAGTTTTAATAAGGGGAACAAATTTATAGTGTAAGGAAAAATGATGGTGTACAAACTGTAATAACTGCAAAAATATACGGTACAGTATATTCCTAAAAAAAAAAATTTATTTTTTTTCTCCAATTTAAGAAAATTTTAAAAGGAACTCCACCCAGGTAAAGAAGAACGGAAAGCGAGCAACAGCCAACATGCAATTGATTTTTTCCTCTCTTCTTTTGCTCGACTTTTTTTTCTTCCTTTAATATTTTTTTAACTCTTCTTTATGAAGATCACATCCTGAGTTATGGGAAATTAAATTCACGGTCGACGTAATTTCCGGACGTGGTGTTGAGGTATATAGAGATGCGTTGTAAATTGGTACCTAAAGTTGTCTAGGTTTTAATGTACTGTTCTTGGTATATAACACGGAATTGTTATTATAGCTTGTATTTCCTGCCACTGAAGCACGTTAAATTCATTCGTCGATAAACAGATGCAATTGTGTAAAGAATAGTAATGATTTGCAAAGGTTTGTTCGTGTTTTTTCCTCTTTTTCTTTTATTTGAATAAATATAAATGGAAATTATATTAATATTGTACGCAGTTTCAAAAACATATCGATTGTGAAATTTTAAAGGGAATGGTTGGATTGAATTTTTTTTTTTTTTTAACATTTATATTTTTTTTCTTCTTCGTCCTTCCAATTTTGCGATGCATAAAAAGAGTTCATTACACCGTCAATTGAAATTTTAGCTGGTTCCATTAAATGTTTATGTTGTTTACTTTGCTCCGACCTCCTCGAGGTTTGTTGGTTGTATGGTTTGGGTTTGATTCCGTTCAGCAAATTTGCATTGTAAAATGTAATTGCTTACATTACTTAATAATTCGGATATTGATGAAGGCTGAATTAAGATTAATGTGATTGATAAAAGATATTGATGGGAAAATCGAGGTTAATCTGTGTTTCACGTCTGTTTACAGAGTGGCACACAGCTCTAGTGGTGAATTGGAAAGTTTGGCCTGGGATTACTCTTTTTGCAGTCTATGGGGGCTTCGACTTAATCCAAAAACTAACAAAAAGTAATAATCCTAGGTTCACTGATGGTAGAAAACGTGGTGAATTTATATCTGGAATTTAGCAGAGTGATTTATTTAGAGGAAAGACTTTTCGCTCGTGTAATAACTCAAATTGTCGTTGATCTTTCACAGCATTTGTTGGTGTTAACTGCTGATAAGTTTTAAGGAATTAGTTGCCCCTCTAGTTATGGAGTAACCACAGAGGCTGGGAATTAGAATATTATGCGCGTTCAATGTCTTCTGTTTATGTTGTTTTTATAAAAACCGGAAGTTGTATGAAGAAGCCTAAAAACAAGTGGATAAATAGGTTTTCTAAACCAGAAAATACTCATTTATAATGCATCTGTTTATGTTGTGTTTGTGCAAACAAGTGTAGTTAGAGGACTGGGCTGGTATTCATAAAGAAACTTCCGCATTTTGTTTTTGCAAAAGCAAAAAAAAAATGCGTAAGGCCCGAGGAAAATGAAAGAATATCCTTGCCAATTTTAAGCGCTTAACTTTGGTGCTGTTTTCAGTGCTGTTTCATATACATAACAAAACAATGCATATGTGCCAAATTATTTCTTACATTTCACTCGGGCTACTTTTTGCGTGCCTGAAGCTAGGTGCCAAAATTTTGGGCGCCCAATTTCGGCACCCATTTCCCTCGGGCCTTATAGTTTCTTTATGAATATCAGCCCTGATCCCTGTAACAATTGGATTACGCTTCGCTTCACATTATTGAAAGGGGCCTCTGCAAGCCCTTTAGCAGCCATTTTGGAAGTGGCAGAAGCCGCAGGAATGCCGTAACCACTGTATGAAGAGTTGATCCAATAGCAGTAGGAAAATGTTGGGTTTTTCGTGTCACGTAGTTGACTGTACTTTGCTGGAATTTTAGTATATTTAAAGAAAGCAACCTTCATTCAGTTATTGTCATTATAAACTGCATTTCGAATGCTGCTTGTCGATAACACAGCCTACATTACAAGAGCTCGCCGCTAGTTTCATGGCAATGTCGCTATAAACTCGTGACAAAAACATCAAAAGCACCGCCCAACGATTCCCTACTGTAACAACTCTCTAATGGGAATAATGTTACAGCGATGAGCGCCATCTGGAGGTAATTATATGCGCGACAAAGATGTACACATTGCCGAAACCTGCTTTTGCCCCCTGCAGCATGGCGACCAAGTGGTGAGGCCTGTTTAACACACAAGTGGACTGGGAGTGCAATCCAATTGGTATAGAGATCAGTGAGTTAGAGTGGCTTCACATTTCACATTTAAGCACAATGTGACCTAAAGGTGCAGACAAACAAATGACAATGAAGCTGCTTAGTGCTTATAGTTAATTACCATTTATAAACTACACTAAACATCATTTATTAAAAACAAGACATTAAATGCGCATATTGTTATTATTAGCAATCGTTTTAATACCGTACAGTTTTTAATGGAGGCTGGCTTTAAAAAAACTATTCTGAATGAGACCTTGAGTTGGCTTCGGGTCAAAACTCATTCTGCTCATTGGTAAAACTTCATTATTCATTCTTCTGTGACTTGGCAGAAGCTCAGGACTCAGAATCTCAACTGAATCTTATTACTTACTTTGTTTACAGTGTTTTGTGGCATCACTGAATGACCAGTTTGATTTTTACAGTTCATTAAACAGTGCAATAAAGAAAATCAATGTTAGTTTTTAAATTTAGGCGTCATACATTGATAGTGATGGGATAAATGAGGAAATGACCATTCAGCCTTATATATAGAATCTCGTCTGCCGGTTCAACTCATCATTAAAAAGGGTTTTGACGTTTTACGTTTTTTTTTTATTTAATACTGTATAATTAAATATGAATTATAACCTTACGTCTTTTGATTGATCACATATTTTATGAAAATTTATCGAGTGGTTACTTGTTGTCCTTTTTGCTCTGTAGGGCGTGTTGTAACACGCAATTCCATGATTTATGGAATGTAAAACGTAAAAATTGCATGTTTTTTAGACTTAGAGTTGATGTCAAATTCCGCATTTTGTGTTTTGAAACTTTAAAATGTTTTCTAGCGAATATTTTTCCATAATTTGAACATTGAAAAATTTATATTCTCAAATTCTCTCTCGTGGCACCACAGGGTCGTTTAAAGACGCTATGCGAGATTGAAAAGGTTCACTTGAACTGATTTTCTCAAGTTCGATGTCCCCCAAATCAAAGGTTAGGTCGGGGAACACGTCGAACTCCACACAGCAATTACTTAAACCATAAAAAAGAAAAAGACTCCTGTAGGTCTTTTCCTAGAAACTGGAGAAATCTTGAGGGTTTTTCACCAATTTTATTGCGAGCTTCATTTTCTTAACATTGTTGACAATGGCACAAAAACGAGGCTTAGGGGTGAAAAAATCTCATAAAATCCTTTTTAAAGAGCCACCACCAGCCTCGAGAGTTTCCTTTTTATCCTTTCTTTGGAGGAAACAAGGGTAATTGCTTTAGGCCAATGGGCCACCTGGCTTTCTCGAGCGGGTTGGGGGTTCATTGATTTACATAATGGTCAATCAATGGACTGTTTTCGACCATAACATGGTTGATGGTTTCTATTCGAAAAACTTCAATCTGTTTCCTAGATAAAATCTTTCAATGTTGGTTTTATGGGTGTTTGTTTTCAATATATAATTTTTAGCTTTTCATAAACATTTGTTAAAAATCAAAAAGTAAAAATTTTATAAAAGATTGGTTGTATAGTATAGTTCTTTCTTTCTTTAGGGACTTTAGGGAACCAATTGAAACATAGAATTATGGAAATAAAAGACTTAAATGGTAAAGAAATGTGTAAGAAACCAATAAAATCCAATTGGAATTAAACCTATTCGAGCGTACGAAAGTATAGAAACTAGTTTCAGTTAATTATAGGTCTCGACTCTCGATAGAATTTACATTTTCTTATAAAATCTCTTATGGAAACTAAAGAGACTATGACACAAGGAGAGTGTATGTCGCCTGGGGGCAAAATAATTTATTCGCTTCCTTCCCATGGATGTGCTAGAATTTGTCTCGCTGGAAATGAATTGATCGCTAAATCTATAATAGTAAGACAAAATAAAAATGAATATTTAATAATTTCTTACACAGGGATTTTGCTGAGTAATAAATGTTTTATTTTATTAATTTTTTTCGGAGAAATTCAATTTTTATATTCGGCATAAAATGACCTGATATTTGAATTGTTCAAAAACTCTTCCAGAGTAGTTTTAGTAATGCCAGTAGTTTCCGGTTAATTGGACCACATCTGTCCAAGACCACTTTGGACCAATTAAACGGTTGGTCTGATTAACTGAAGTTTTTCTCAAAGAGCTAAAGTAAACACAGGTTTCATGTCGAATCTGCTATACAAAGATTTATAAATAAGGCGATCTGTTAGCTAGTGTAATCTTGGCAGAGGTTTGATGTTTTACAAAATAAAAGGAAAAAAAGCATAAAATTGCTACAGTATTTAATATATTGTACTTTTCAGTAACTAATACGGTTAGCCCACTAGATCTTGCCACATGTTAAGAGTGGTACATTATGACATGGGGTACTGGGCACTGGCATCATGTGGGGCCCCACTAGTGGTTGGATTTAAAAGTTTAAGCTCTTGGGAAGGTGGAGGAGAGTGAAGGATTCATACAAAATCGAAATTTTGAGGTTTCTTACGGTGAAAAATATCGATAAACAGCGAAATATGTTAAATTTTTAAGTGGATTTTAAAAGGATTTGGAGAATTATTTTATTTTTGCAACTAAATTCTTTAACTGATTTCATTTAACCAGTTTGGCAAATTCTGAAAATTGTAAATACGGTACAATGGTTCCTACAGTACGTACAGTATTTATGGTCAAATGATCAACAGAAATTGGGGGTCCCCTAGGACTCGGGGACCCTGGACAAGTGCCCAGCGTGCCATGTTATTGACTTGTAACTTGTGAGTGACTCGTTCTTAACGAGTCACTGTCCCGATTAAGCGGCTTGGTGATCCAAATAAGCGAAGTAAATTTAATTTGTTTCCATTCTTCAAGGTTTATTCCAAATAAGCGACTGGTCTGATTATCTGGCAGTCCAATTAACTGAAATCCACAGTATTGACATTACATTAGTACCGGTAGTTCGATTCTGCCATCTCATGGTCTTGATTATCAAAAAATCCATAACCATAAAAATTTAAAATCAAAGAATTACAACATTTCATAATTAGAAACCCCCTTTTGTACATTTGTACTTTTAGTTCACTCCGAAAAGGCCAGTTAATCTCGTTACGCCTCATCTTGGAGACTATTTTAGGAATTCAGAACCCAAAACCATCATAACAACATTTTAAAACGACCGAACCCAATCCATGAGACGACGACAACGTTCGCAGACTAAACTTCCTTTCTTAATAGCATTCATTTAAGGGTTTAAGCCCTTCTTAGATTACAAATTAAATTTGTAACATTTACCCTCAGGTTCCTCCCAATCTTAATTTATCCGCAAGGATCAAAATACAAAC
>JAQFZO010000635.1:0-22305 GCA_034695885.1 Geophilus flavus | reverse complement strand
ATCGCGTGATTCGGCTGTCGCGCGAGTGTTTTTGTCGCGCGAGAAAAAAAATCGCTGTAGTGAAATTCCACCTTTACACCATCAATCCTGTACTTGTATTGTTGAGTAGTAATGCCTGATCTGGTGGAGTCATTGAGGTGTTGCTGGTTGCTGTGTTGATTTCGAAGTGAAAGGAGCTTGCTTGGGCGTGGCCCAAGAATACTCCTCACCCTGAGGGGTCTCATCGTAATCCCCTACATCCTCGTCCATTGGACGAGGACCCAGCACGAAATGAGTCTCTCTAAGAACCGGCCGTGCGGGTAATAGTAAAATACAGAGTCCTTAACGGGCTCGGGACCGTCACAGTGTAACCAAATATTTGTAAATGGTTTGAGTGAAATTTACTCACAATACCAGCAGCTCTGAAAGCCAAATACTGTATTTAAACGTACAAATTCCATATCATTTGCCCTCAAAGTACGATTTCGAGTCAAATCCATTACTGCAAAATTTGCCTCTAAATAACATCGTCACAAGGAAAGTTGGCTGCAACGAGTTAAGATTCCTTTTATTATCACGAGTATTTTTTTACATCATTTAAACTTTGATTATGTATATGTGTTTTATTTTTTCTGGAATGATAATTCTAACGAATATCACATCCTCTTACTGTGTTTATGCACGAAGCGGAAGCCATCACACAAACATGATAAAAAGATCAGAAGGCATATAGGGGACCTTATAATTAATTAATTAATTACAAGTTCGTGCGACTGAGGTTGCTTTGGTGCTTCAGATCTTTTTTTCTCACTTTTAAAAGTCGACACCAGAGTGACTCGAATTGAGTTATAGTGGAGAATAGGGAGACGCCGAGAAACAGACCGATACTGCCGCCCAATTCCGAAACCAAAGCGGAAAATGGGAACAAGAAAAATTCCTTCCAAACTTGTTTCATGCTTTCGGGCATAAAAATTCTTATTTCGGTCGTATTGAGCGGTTGATCTTTCTTAAAATCGTGTGTTATCGCATAATCATGTATGGAGCACGGCGCCTCGCAATCGCAAGTATCATTGTTTCGGCGCGTGAGTTCAAGAATCAATTTGCCCACTTTCTTCACGTCTGAAATCGTATTGCAATAAGGTAAATCTACTTCCTCGAACAGCGGCCATCTTAAAAAGGGGAGAAAGGATTTGAAAAACTTAAAAATTGAAAAAATTGTTGCGTAACACACTTGCAATCGGGTTTTGCCTCCATTAATCGTGAAACTATGCACTCTTGTTGACAATCGTCGAACCTTAATATATGCTGACATGGTCTACGAGTCGTGTTGAGGAATTCATACTAAAAAAAAAACGAGAATTTGCATGATCGATATTTAATTTTTCTTTCTTTCTATTCTACCTTTGGATTTTCTCCAATAAAGTCACAAGGAGAAAACTCCAACATGTCTTACTATCACAACATATATTTTACTCTGATTTCACTTCGCCACCTAGCTTCACAACTCACATTAAAAATCATGACTCATAAAATATGCAAATCAAACACACGTAACCAAATCAACATAAAATAAGAACCAAACTTGAATTACACAACAGCCAAAATAATAAACTCAAATTTAGAAATTATATCAAATTTGACACTACCTTTATGAACGTAAATTCGATCTCGTTGGTGGCGCCTCCTTGCAAGTATAATCTAGGGGTGAATAGCATGGGAGTAATCGGGAGGAGATCCATCATGTAACGACCGACATTTGGTTCTTTGGGTACATTGTCTCTATAGTCGACGATGCGAAACCACAATGACAAATATTTTCCAAAAAAATCAAAGGTTAATTCGGAAGAAAAAAGTTTACATCTTCCGGCAGCCGTGTTCACTGATTCCATGAACAGCCAATTAGTACTTTCAAGGCACAAACTTTCGTTCTTGGCATAATCACACTAAACGGGAAGGACAATAAAGAGTTTGCACAAAAAAGCAGTTATAAAGTTATAATTACAGACTTATAGTTATAAGTTAAAACTGTGTGGTGTTAAAATTTCGTTTACTGTACAAAAAAAGCGGGTTTTAATCCTTATTGATTGTTTTTAGCACTTACATAACTAGTTAAATCAGGCCAAAAGTTGCCAGAATTGGTGCTAGAGATGATATGATTTACACAGTTGATCTTTAGAGTGGAACAGCATGGTAGTCGCCATTTGCAAAGGGGCTGGAGTCTATTATGAGTATAAGTTTTACATTTGATCATTGCTATTTTTATAAATAGTGTTAGAATTACAAAATCACAATAAACTCTACCTCCACCCTTTTTGCAAATGGCGACCACCATGCTGTCCCACTCTAAAGTTCAACTGTGTACAAATCATATCATTTCTAGCACCAATTCTGGCATCTTTAAACTGATTTAATTAGTTATGTAAGCGCTAAAAACAATCAATAAGGATTGAAACCCGCTTTTTTGTACAGTAAACGAAATTTTAACACCACAGAGTTTTAACTTATAAGTCTGTAATTATAACTTTATAACTGCTTTTTTGTGCAAACTCTATAATTTATTGCAAGAGGATTTACTGCGGGTTTGTATCTAGTATTATGACAGCAAAATCTGTAGATATCTTTACTTTTCCAAACCTATAAGGGAAACAACTATACCGAATGGAAAGTCGATATGCGATAGGCCTTGGCCATATGGTACCCTACTAAAATCTTTCAAATGGTAAGAGATTATAAAAACATCAAAAATCTGTTACCATTTGGAAGATTCACAACTTCCCATTCTACAATCCAAAAAACAGCAACATTTCTCATTGTAACAAAACATCGGGTTTCACGAAGAAGTATAGTACGGTCACAACTGTGAACACTCATAACAAAACAACCAATAATATCTTTATAAAACAAATTTGAAAACAGATTTACTTTGATCTAAAAAAAGATAATTCCTTGAAATTACACCCATTTACAAAACCAGGTCTAAATTTGAGTCAATAACTCATATATATTTCACATATGTTTTTCTTAAACTTTTCTATAGGGTATTCGAGTTATAAAATTGATGTCGCGTGCTGGTTGGTGCCAATTTTATCCTGTCGTGCTTGCTAGGTCTCAGGTGTGGCCTTTTTGTTATTTTTATTTATTCATTTTTTTAACGCGTGTAACGAGATGTGGACAGTTCAATAACAAAGTTGATCTATCGATTGTCTTAAGAATGTTCTTGATGGAGGTCAACGGCCCCATCGTTTCCGCAATTTATAATACGTTTCGTTCTTGATGTTGTTGGTTATTATTTAATTTTTTAATTTTTTATTGATACCTGTATTTTATTTTTTGGGATTAATTAACGTGTTTAAAGGGTTAATTTATGGGTATATTTAATTATTTCATTGAACCGGGGTTTAATTATTTCATTGAACCAATTGAGTATGTGTGTGGGATTGAAGTGTTGAGTGTGAGTGAGTAATGGAAATTTGGTGTGTGGTGTGGTTGTTGTTGGTGTGGTAAAATGTAAATTGTGAATGGTTATGGTGTTTAGTGATGTTGATGTGTGAGGTTGAGGTTAGGGTTAGTGGATGATGTGTGGTGAGAAATTAGTTGAGTGGTAATTAAAATTGGGAGGGATTTTTGAAGAGTTTGAGAGGAAAATTTGAAATTTTGGAGGTTTTGGAAGAAATTTCTGAAAATTTGAAGATTTTGATAGAATTGTAGTTTTTAGTTTCAATTTTTTTATAGTTATTGAACTTATTTTTGAAATTTTCTAATATTGACAAATTTTACAACAAAGTTTGTATTGTAACTAAATATTAGCAGAATTTGAGTTGTTTTTGAAAATTTGACAGTAATAGAAAATTTTCAAATTTTCATAACAATTTTTGAAGATTTACCAAAATTTTTCACTTTCAAATCTCAAATTTTACATTTTTCTATTTTTCAAATTTTTTAAATTTTCACTTTACAATTTTTTCCAAATTTTCACTTTTCCAATTTTTCAATTTATAATTGTAACAATTTTTCAAAATTTTAAAATTTCAAATTTTCACTTTTCTCATTTCAAGTTTACACTTTTCCAAATTTCCCAAATTAATATTTTGCCAATTTTAGTTATTTTTCAAATTCCTATCATTATAACCACACACAACCATTTTTAAACACAATTTCATCAAGTTTCTTGGTATTACTTCATTATACACATATTTATGCATAGAATTAGACTTAATTGATTACTTACTAATCCTAATTTCCTATTACACCTTAATAAATTCCTTACCATTACATTTAATTAACTAATAACATAGCTTTAACTTTACCAAAAAAACTAATTAGTTTAAGATTTATTTACACAACTACAAAATTATACATAATTGATCATTAATCTAAATACAGGCCCAACTCTCAAACTAATTTAAAATTTAAAATTTTACTCTAGTAGACTTTTTTGAAGGGTAAAGGCAGGGGGATGCCTTGTTAATGTGTGCATAATTTGTCTGACACTTGGTAATTAGAATACATGAAGTGATAAACATCAGTTTTGGTAGATGAGAAAGCTGCAGGCACATTTTGCCCCTTTCAATAAATAAAACACTTGATAAGTTTATAGTTTGTACTCAGGCCAAACAAATTGGAATGTTGTTAACCCCAACTTAGGCCTAAATATGACTAACACTAGTGTATCTACAGTGTGTCCCTTAGGAAAATACACTGGAAATTGGTCAGATGGAAAAATGATTCAATTTTAATTTTGAAGATTTTTGGAAAATCTGAAAATTTTTGATTTTTCAGAAATTTTTGGGAATTTCACAGCAAGATACTGTATCTAGAGACATTATGCCCTTATGGACTGGGAATGCATTCAAAAGCATTTGAAATGTATTTTAAAATACATAACCGGTCCATATGTGTGAAGGTAGCGTGTCCACGAAAAGCCGGCAAATCTATGCGAAGACAAAATTGAAGATTTTCTGCAGAATTTCTATGGATTTTTTTTGTAGTATATACAAATTTCTATTAAAAATCTGTGGAATTTTAAAAGATTCTTAGGTGGTTTAAAAAAAACCTGCAATGTAATTAAAAATACAATACCGGTCCATGCGGGTGAAGGTAGCGTGTCCACGAAAAGCCGGCAAATTAATGCAAAGAAAAAATTGAAGACTTTCTGCAGATTATCTGTAGGTTTTTTATACTATTTTACAAATAACTATTAAAATTCTGTGAATTTTTAAAAGATTTTTATGAGACATCAAAACATCTGCAAGAAAATAAGTTTCCTGGTAGACAGTCTGAAAACTTCAGGTTTTACCATTGATTACATTGAATTCCTATCAAGGAAGTTGTCTTAAAAAGTTTTTTAATTTTCTAAAGTAATGATGATGTTATGGATGGCAAAATCTTTTAATTCAAATTAATTCAAATTAATTTAAAATTAAATTGTAAAATTGGTGTTTTTAATGATGATAAAATTTAATTTACTAGTATAAAGTTTGTACTTGGTAGCAAATGAGAAGATAAATTTTACCACTCACTCAAAACTATCAACAAATTAATTGTGAGTTTATCAGAGATGTGACAACAATTGTTTACCTGCATGGATTTTAATTCACACATCACTTTCACCTAATTGAGTTGTCCACTTCAAAACAGTGGTGAGAGAATTCTGTTAACAAAAAAATCTTTTTTCATTCAAATAAATTTTGCCAAACAAAAAATTAAATAAAATTTTTTTTACATTTAATATATTTATAATTTTTTAGTTATTATTTTTCAATTTTATTTATTATAATAAATTTTAAATTTTTTTAATTTTGCCACTAATAACCCTAATTAATGCAAAAAAACAAAATAAATAAAACCTTCACTTCATTACAAAACATCATTTCCAATGCAAAACCCATAAAACAAATTAATTAACCCAAAAAAAACCCTAACACCAATTCTAACCCTTCAAAAAAAATCAAAAAACACCAACAAAAAAAAAATCCAATTATTTTTACTCCTAATTATTTTATTACTATTAAAAATGTATGTCAATGAACTACAGCACGCCTGTTACATCAATTAACATTGAAAAATCCTTGAATCACCTAAACCTGATTACCTTTTAAATATTTTAAAATGTATTTTAATTTCCCTCCCACCTCATACTTTTTTTACCTCAAAAATTTCTCCCTTTTTTTATTTCCCAACATTTTTTCATACTTGGTACCTGTTGGAAACGAGTCTTGCTCGACCCTGTCCTCTTTGTTCTTGATTATTTTTGATGGATGATATATTTCTTCCCAACCTTTCCACCCACCCTACCACCTCTACAACCAAAATTCTCCCTTTAGACCACATAAACAGCTCCCCCTGCCTCCTTTTTCCTTCTTTATTGACATAAACATACACCTGAACATTTCAAAAAATTGTAATTAATTGCTGGGATCAAATCTTGTCATTTTTATTCACTTTTTTCCCCTTCGTCATGCTTGGCAAATAATTGAATTTGATGCAAGTTTTTGATACTGTGGTTGTTTGGTGTATAGGAGAGTTTATTTGAGGAAAATGGTTTAAATTGATGTCAATTTTCTGATAGGTTGGGTTTCAATGGTTGAAAAAATGGGGAAGGTTGAGGAAATAGAGTTTAAGGGGGGATTTTGGGGTTTTTCCTTATTTTTTTTTATGGGTTGGGGACGGTATGGTGATTGGGTTGTGTTGGTGGAATTTTTGATATTGGGTGTTTTTTGGGTGGAAAGTGTGTGGGAAGTGTGGGTGATGGGAGGCCATTTTGTTTTTTGGATTTTTTGTGGAATTTTTTGTTTTTTGATGGTATTGTTGGGTGATTAATAATGGATGTGTTCATTTTTCAATTGTTAAACAGTGGTTTCAATTTATACTACTTGGTGGCTGAGGATCTGAGTTTTAAGTTTGTTATTGTTTGACAGGAAATGGATAAAATTTTTTCCTAAACGTTTTGTGTAAGTTGGGATTAGCAGCATGGAGTTTGTAAAAATATGTTGCAACAATGTTTATTGCAGATCTTTCAGGGTTAAAATGAATAGTTTATAGTTAAGATGAATAGTTTATATGGGACAAAGAACACATGACGATTACACTTTTATGACACAAGGTGCGTTCAATTTGAAAAAGTTACTTTTCACTTATTTTTTTTCTAAAAGATAAGTTCGTGAAATGGAGAAGTGACTTTTCTTTGAACTCACTTATATGTACAGCGGGTAATAAGTCACTTTTAGACAGCAAGTCTACTTAAAGTACCTACGTATGTCTAAAAGGAGAATAAGTGACCCATGTGGTCACTTATCCTTTTCCTTATATTTTCACTTATCTTTTTGAAAGATGACGCAAAACTCGTCACTTCCAAGTGAAAAGGACAAAATAAGTGAAAAGTGACTTCTCCTTTTTCATTAAGTCACTTATTTTGAATCACCCTATTCAACAGGAAGTAGATATACAACTAGTGCTTTCTATCTACGGAGGACTAGAAGTAACAACCATAATCAAAATTTTTTGGGAAATAACTACGGAAGTATTCTTAAGTAATTATAGGGTTAACAATAGGTGCTTTCAATCTTCAGAAGTCAATTTAACTTCTCTCACTTTGACTTCTCAAAACCAGATATGATGATTTTTGCATCATAACTGAAGTGATTTTGAAACAAGTAAAAAAGTGAAAGAAGTGAGTCACTTTTGAATCATTCTTTGACTTGTATAAGTGACATTCCCAAATGAATATATTCAAATAATATTTATACATCCAAAATATAATTTACATATGTCAAATATAATTCTGATATATCTCTTTATTGGTTATATGTGCTGTGCAACACTCATAGTCATAACAGTGTTCAATCAAAAATGACTTCTAAAGTTCTAAAAGTCAATTAAGGAAGTAAAATTGACTTCTCAAGATTTCATGATTAACAGAAAGTAATGTTCAATTTCCAATTGTCAAACATTAGTTTCAAATTATTACCACTAGGTAACTGGAAAAAAAATTAGAAATAGAAGATTTCTAATCTCACTTTTCCTAGATCAGACCATCAACTTCAACCATCATTTAATCCTAATCTGCCAGCCCCTATTATTACAGCTATAGATAAGCCATAAACTTGGGTTTTCCACAAAACTTTAATAATTTCATACAAAAATGTTCAAATTTAACACCAAAATTACCCCATAATTACATATTTCATGTCAGTTGCCCTTTAAATCTATTTTTTCACATTTACACATCCTGTAAAAGTAAATTATTCAATTTTAGAAGAGGAAAAAAATTATGCAAATGATTTTTGCCTCAAATTTGGGTGAATGAGGGGTCATAGAAAGCAATCACTTTCTTATCAACACCAACAATCTTTATCTTCAAAACTATAAAATAAAATGAAATAATAAAAAAAAATGTTATATATAAAATTAGCATCTTAATATATATATATCTTGATAATAATTGGCCACATGTATGTGATATTTGGGTCAAATCCCTAAGATGATTAAGTAAATGGAAAATGTTTTTCTTTCTCACATGAAGGGATTTGAGTGTGTGAAAAGGATAAAAAGATGAGTCTGACTTTGTTAATTCCTTTCCCTCCCACAAGAGGGCAATGACCCAACAACAACATCCTGTGTTGCTTGAATCTTAAAAGCAAAGGAGGAAATTTTTGTCAATGAGTTAGTATCTATTTAAAAAAAGGAAAAAGAAAGAGAATAAATATACAAGTATTATAAAAGTTGGTTGAATATCATTTTCATTCTTTCCTTTTGTTGTTAGTGTAATTTGTTGTTGATGAAAGAAGTGAAAGAAGGTTGATGGTAAGGAATAGTTTGTTGTGTGTGTTGGATTGTGGGAATGGTGAGATGGATGGATGGGAATAAACTATGATGAACTTGGTTAAAGTGTGGGTTTGAGTTTATAGAATTTGGTTGAGGGGGATTTTTGGTTTGTAAAATGTTTGGGGTTTTGGAAAATGATGTAGTGGATGTTTTGATTTTTTTACAAATTGGTGAAGGTTTTTGGATTTAGTTGGATGATTTTAGTGAGTTGTATTGTAGATGGCGCACTAGTAAGGGGATTGACAATGAGAATTGAGATTTTAAGATTTTCTGAGATTTTGTAGATTCTGAAAGATTTTTATGATTTTCGAATCTCCGAATTTCTCGGAGTGAAAATCTCAAATTTTGAAATTTTTCATGGAATATTTCAGGAAATCTCGGGAAATCTCGAAATATCTCTGAAATCTTGGAAATTCTGAAATAAAAATCTCAAAATTACATAGGAAATCTGAAATGAAAATGTCAAATCTCGAAATTAAAAAGAAAATCTCGTTAAATCTCGTGAAATCTCGTGAAATCACTCAATCTGTCGTAAAATCTCGGGAAATCTAGTGAAATCTCTCAATCTGTCGTAAAATCTCGAAATTTCTAGGTAAATCTCGAAATCTGAAAAAATTTCCGGAAATCTCGAGATATCTCGAGAAATCTCAAAAATCGCGTAATATCTCGAAAAATCTTAAAATCTCTCGAGAAACCTTTAAATCTCTCGTAAAATCGCGATCTCTCGTGAAATATCGAAACATCTCGTTAAATCTCGTCGAAATCTCTCATGAATCGAAAGTTTTCGGAAAATCTCAAAATATCTCTAAAACTCTAACAAAATAAAAATCTCACAAAATTAGAAATAAAAATCTCAAAATAACAGAAAATCCACAATCAAAACCCAAACATCAACTTCGGTTTCTCTTAAAATCCAAACTAGAAATCTCAAATCCCACCATCAGAAGCCTCCTGTCATTACATCAACCACCATCATTACAATTTACAACCCTCACCAAGTCAAACTCAAAATGCAGCCATCTTTACTGCACGATGACATGCACATTTTCCAATGTAGATCCATCTTGATTAGACTGATTCTCAACCAGTTGAGGCTCAAGACCTAACATTTTGGGGTTAAAGACCCATGAAATGTTCAAGACAGAATGAGAGAGAGACTCGCTTTATAATTTATTGTTGTGACAGAAGTCGGTAGTGGGTGTCCGGGGGTTTATCGAGTGAATCGGATTTGCGTCATCATCCATCTTTGACACGGCATTAACAGACACGTGTCATCAAATCAGAGATACTATACAGGTAATCTCTGCTTCCACTTAAGTGTTTTACCAAAGGTGATGAGGACATCTGCAAGTTGGCTTTGCCGACAGGACCGTACAAAGGAAATTAGTAAAATCCGGCTTGTGTAGACTTCTTTGATTTTTTTGGTGTTGATTTTATCATTGTAGTTCTAGGATTTTGTTGTTTATAATATTCATTCACCAGTCTAAAGCCTGTTTCACAAATGAAAGGCATGCGATTCCGCGCCTCCTAGCGACGACCACGCGACGCGAAATTGTTAAAATTGTCGCTAGTTTATCGCGTGCCATTTTACAAAATGACGTGCGATATTTCAGGCGCGAAACAGGAAGTTTTATATGATTGGCCGGCATGCTTCAGTTCAAAATGGAGGCGAAGACAAACTTTTGCTTGTTTTGTTGCTAAAAGCACACTTGAGATTCTAAAACAACATTCATCGTGTTAGTAAAAAGGGGATGGGGTAATAGACCATTGTGGCACACACGAAAGGAGCCATTTTTGAATGGTGGCCGCGCCCCCGTCAGTGATAGGCTGCAATAGGGTTATTGCGCGACAAAATTCCAACTTTTACCCGAACAGTGCCACGTGAAAGGCATTGTCGCACGATAGCTTAATTAGTTTGACTTGATTATATTCTTCGAACATTTGTACATATCATGTTTGGAGGGTCTTATTGGTGCGGTCCTCTAGTTAGAGTAAGTCTTGACGAAGGACACAACGATGTTGAAAACTCGCAAACAGTACTCAACAATCTAATTGCAATCAAAATCAAAAACCTTTAACTTATTTGGAAGGACCTGCCACTTTAAACATATCAGAAGAACTTAGAGTTTCCATGATGGAAAAGTTTTGAAAGTTTTGGAGTCCTCCTTCATAGATCTAGGAGGAGAAGCCACAAAACCCCGATCATTACTCTTGACTCTTAAGCTAATTTGCATAAATGGGTATATCCTCCAAACCATAGAAGCTGGAAGGCTCATAAAAAGTAAACAACAGACCAGGAATCAAATCTTATCAAAAGCAAGGAAATGGAAAATGAAGAAGCTATAAAATTAACAGTAGGCTTATTTGCTTCAACGCCAAGAAGCCGCTCGGTGTCTACTAATGGGGAGAACCACAAGAGGTATAGACATCATAACTTGGCATAAGGTAAAAACAGTAAAATTTCTAACTAGAAACTAAATTCTATTCTTAATGCAGTCCTAAAAGACACAACTGATACAACCAAAATGGAAAAAACATTGAAAAATTGATATTGTGATTAGAAATCACATTGTTGACTCACAATCTTTAGGGGGTAGTATTTTACAAAAATTTCCATGTTTGAAGCAGGAAATATTTTGTGAAGCAGTTAGTTTAACCAATTTTCCATACTGAAGCTGTAGGGCATGTTGAATAACTATCAAAGTTAATGCAATTTACAGTATAGATTATGGGTGGATATAGTGTGTCATGTACAGTTAAGTAATTGGCTGTACGCTGCACCATTTTAAACTTAAATTTACAACATTGATGTAGTAATAAGAGGCTGGACAATCTCATGTACTTCATTGGACATTAATTGCTGGTTGTGGCTGTAGATACCACCATGGAACCTCCTTATGCATTTTTTGATCTAATCAGTACTGATTTGTAAGATATGCAGATTTCAATTCAATGGTGGGTAAACATTCACCATAAAGGAACTATATTATTTATATTGTTGAATAAAATTAAGTCCCATTATTCAATAATACTTGCAAATAACAATAAAATATGTTCAACAATGAAACTTAGGCAACCTAACTTCCATTGTTTTATAGCCATTTCTCAACAATATTTGAAGTAATTATAAAGCATTGTTCAACAATAAACCTAAGGCAGCCTAACTCCCATTGTTTCAAAAATTTCAGAAACAATGGAATTTAGGCTGCCCAGATTTCATTGTTAAAAGTATTTTACTAGTATTGTTGTGTGAAATTTTAGAAACAATGGAAGTTAGGCTGCATAAGTCTCAATGCTTATTATTACTTCAAATATTGTTGAGAATTTGTTAAAAAATATGTTCAATAATGAAACTTAGGCAAGCTAATTTCCATTGTTTCGCAATTTCTCTCAACAATATTTGAAGTAATAATAGAGCATTATTCAATATTGAGACTTAGGCAACCTAACTTTCATTGTTTCAATAATTTCAGATAACAATACTAGTAAAATATGTTCAACAATGAAACTTAGACAGCCTAACTCCCATTGTTTCAAAAACTGCAGACAACAATATTTTTAAATTTTTTTATTTAAGAAACAATGCAGCCTTGAGTCTAACAAAGCAATGGCATCTGTTTCTTGTTACAGCCTTTCCTTGTAAGATTTCTCTTTGTGGCCTAGAGAAATGTTGATTCTGCAATATTCAATTGTTGTGATGCCGGTACTGTATGTCATTGATGCTACGTCCTGTTGCCAAGAATCTAAAAAATTTTAACAATTGGAAAAATCTGAAGAAGGTGGAATAAGAAGTTCATGTGAGATAATCGATGAGGTGTGATAAATGGGTGAAATCATTGGACCTTAGATTCATGGTTTATTTATTTTATAATTTAATTTAATGTATCCTGTGCATCACTCGCTACAATTTACTCAATAAGTCACTTGAAAATAGATGTTTTCCGCTCGTTTACCACAAAGTATCATCACTATTATACGCTGTTTTGCTAACAAAACAAAATAAGGAGGCGTTTAATTTAAATATGTACCGGTATACTGTTTATTTTTAGATAGGTTACGGAATCTGACAAACAGAAACATTTTGTTGACCTGTCCAAAAATATCGACAAAATGGTAAAATCTGATAAAATGTGAAGAAAATCTTAAAAATCTCATAAAATCTTAGAAATCTCAAAAATCTCAAAAAATCTATAGCAAAAAAAAAGTAGAACATCGCAAAATCTTCGGAAAATATTAAAATTAAAATCCCAAAATAATTAAAATTTCAAAATATTACCAGAAAATCGCAAAATCTCAAAATATCTTCAGAAAATCTCGAAATCTCATAAAATCTTATAAAATCCCGAAATTTCAAAAATCCCAAATATATATAAAATCCTAAAATCCGAAAATCTCAAAAAATCGTTGGAAAATCCCAAAATTTCATAAAAACCTTCAGAAAATCCGAAAATCTCAAAAAATCTTAGAAAATATCGAAATCTCAAAAATCTCAAATATCCCCAAAATAAAAAATCCCCATAAAACCTATAAAATCCCAAAATCTCATAAAATATCTTCAGAAAATCCCAAAATCTTAAATCTCAAGAAACCTTAGAAAAATCTTCAAAAAATCTTAGAAAAATCACCATGTCACAAAAAATATCAGCAAAACCTTTCAAATTCTCAAAAATATCAAAGAAACTTCATAGAACCGAATCCTAAAAGAAAAATATATAACATTTTATAACACACCAAACCCATAGAACCAAAAGTTAACAAATCTAAGAGTTAAAATTGAGAGTTAGAAACATTAAAACATCACCCAAACTTACTCCTCGTATTTTCCTTCACTGTAAATATAAATACCCTCTAGTGGCGAATTTTTCCGGCGGAAAACAACAATTTTTCGCGTTGGTGCATTGTTTGCACCAGTGAATTCAGTAACGAGTCTTAAAATGACAACAAATTTTCATCTACCTCAAGATCCCTTGGGAACGTCTTTCGTTGACCCATCAAGTGACCACTGGTCTCATTAGGCACCATATTTATACATTTATATAAAAAAAATTAACATAAATATCTAAAATTATTTATTCTTTAAAAAATAATAATTTTTATTTTTCTAAATTCCTTATAAAATCTTTTTTATTTTTTATTTTATCTGCATTTTGTGGTTTTTGCAATCACATGATATGTGATTAATTTCAACGGAAGTGCAAAATCATCATTATTATTTTTTTTTGCTGTTTATTATTAGATGCACAGCGGAAAAGTTGAAATTATTTTGTCCTAGAGAAAAAGGTGAAGTAGTTGTAAATTAAAAATTTCTGGCACAATTAAATTCATCATCATTAGGTTTAGAGATGACTGTTGAGTTAAAGGGACCAGTAAACTATGGTTCAGGAAATGTTGGGAGATTGGGAGATAAAGTGAAACACAATTCCAGCTGAAGAGGAAAAATATTGTTTTTATTTTTTTTAAGTTAGGGCAATAAAATTATTTTATAATGTTTATTTTATGACTTATTAATAAAGATAATTCTGAAATACTAAATTTTAATGGTATTAAAATGAAAAGTCGGTTCAAATGTCATAATTTTTAAGGTTGGGGCAGTAAATTTTGAAAATTGAGGTTTTTTTGGCAGTAAAGATGTTAGTCTGAGAAAATTTTTTTAAAAAGACAGTATTTAATGCCAATAATGTAAAAAATTAATTCATATGCTAAAATTAGCTTAGATATTTCATGCTAACATTGTTTCAAACTGTTTTAATGCCACAAATAGACAAAAATGAATTTTAATAACACATGAAGAATAAAAAAAGAATTTTAATGCCACAAAGGAAGAGGGAACAAAGAGAAAATTTTAATGCCACAAAGAAAGAGGGAACAAAGAGAAAATTTTAATGCCACCAAGAAGGTGCTAACTGCTAAAACAAAGCACTTTTAATGCCACCAAGAGGGGATGCTGTTAAAAGTTTGTCATTAAATAACTAAATCAATTAAAATGCCATTTTTTTTGGGTTGGGGCAGTAAATTTTGAAACATGAGGAATGTTAGCAATGGCACTGACTAAAAAGTTTTCAAATGCTATAATACTTAATGCTTTATTGCCACAAATAATTTTAAAAAAAGAAATTTAATGCCACCAATACAAAAACCAAGCACTTTTTCTGCTTACAAATACTACAAAAACCAATTCATGTCAAAAATAAACTTCAATGCTAAAAAACCAATAATAAAACAGTCACTTTTAACACTATAAGTATCACAAACAATCAAGACCCATTTTAATTCCTCAATAAACAATTTAAACTAAATTACATTTAAATATACAATTAAACATAATTTAAAAAATAATCATACTACCAATACTGTACCATTACATAAAAAAAAAATCCCAATTACAATTTTAATATCCCTTTAATTAATACACATCCAGCAATCAATGCATTAATTAAAACACCATTAAACCAGTATAATAACACATTACATAAAACCACATAAATATTAATCAACTACTACTGCATATAAAAATACGGGAATAGAGCCAATTGACAACCTTTAACATTCATCTTGAAAACTGTCCTTGCAAGTCCTACTTGGTCACTCAGGTGAATCTCAAGTAAAGGAAATGACATCACACAGCATTGATGGTTTTTTCATACAAACTGAGGACATCCCAACAGTTTAATAGTTTGTGCATGGAAGCTTTACGTTATGTTATACGGTAGCAATTCTTTATAGTTATAAATAAGTTAGTATAACAAACAACAATGCATCATCTGATGTTTGGGTTTTCCAAGGTGTAGCATATGTCAACAATGGCTTGGGGTGATATTGTTGAAATTGTAAAGATGACAACAATTGTTTATCTGTGACGTCATCCCCTGGCGGCACTTTATGTAATTATCTTAATCTATGTAAAGCGCCTTCTTTGAATAAATGAATCACTTCCGGTTTTGTTACCAACGTATCAACCCGTGTGTCTTTTGTCTTCCGTACATTCTTACAACGATATTTCTACAGATATCTGTAGACTTTACGGGTTTTCATTGATACGTGAAGATCATACATTGTTAGGCTACTGGGTGTTTGCATACAGTAACTATAACTTTATAACGCAAAACCTCCCTGTACAAACTCTAATAATAATTTATAAGATATAAATAAAAGAAATCAAAGATTGACATATCAATACAACCTTCATTCATGAATCCACTTCAATTCATAAAAAGATTATTTTTTCTCACCATCAATGACCTTCAACAAAACTCTTAAAACTGACATGTTTGCTCTTTTTCTTGAGAAATTATTTTATTTTCTTATCTAATTTTTTATTAACCCTATAAAAAATTTATTTTTTTAAATCTTTTAATTTTTTCAATGAAAAAAAATTTTTTTTTCAGTGAAAATTGTTGATATTGTGATTAATGAAAGATGATTTGTCACTTGAGATTTACAATTACAAGAAGAAAAAAGTTGTTTAGGGTGAAGAAATGTCCCATGTCATCATTAGATTTAGGCTTATCTAATTTTTATTCTGCCAGTGCAGAGTTTTTTCTTGTTTATTTATTTAGTTTTTTTGTACTCAACCTGTTTATCATTGGTGATTGACAGGTTGAGATGTAAATCTGATGTCAACAGTGTTGAGTGGTATAAAAATGATTTGTTAAAGGTGAATTGAGATTGGAATGCGGTGTGACTTACCTAAAATTACACAACACTCGAGGCCATCTTGCGAATAGGCTTATTACCGGGGTCGGGTGGGTCACAGGTTATTCAAAGTCAAAACGTTTCACTAGGAGTAACATAAATCGATGGACTCTACATTCAAATGGTTTGCTTGTTGAGTTTAGTTTGAATTTTATTTTAATTTTTTTTTTCAAATGATTACAAAATTTGCTGCCCCTTAGATTTTTCAGGGAAAATGCTGGGTAGGCTTCACTGTATGTTTTAGGTGGTTGGTTTGGTTGTATGTATGAAAAATATTTTTTTAAATGTCTAGTGAGGTGAGAAAGGAAAAGTTTTAAGGTTTCTGCAGAGTAATTCACAAGTGTACTGGAAAATAGTATCTGATAAAGATTTGTAATTCCAGACCACTTGTAAATAAGTGGTTATCGTATGGTATAGGGCTTTTGCAACACCCTACGTAATAATTTTGTCGCATTGCATTATGGGCGAGGGTTGCTAGGCAACAACCCAGCAATCATTGTGGCAGCCTTGTTGGGTCTCAGACTAGGCTGTTTTTTCTCGGTTTCGTGTATATTTATGATTTTTTCGGGTTTTTATGGTCTTATGTGGTTTTATAGTGGTTTGGGGGCAGTTTTGAATAGTTTTTTGCAGGAATTTATGGATTTTGAGTGGTTTTAGTTAGTCTGGACTATGGATTTGAATGGCTTTTGGAGATTTTGATTGGGAAAAAACGATTTAAAACTGCTCCCAAACCTCAATAAAACCATACAAGTCTACCGAAACTCCTAAAACTCCCAGAACCGTGTGCAAATAGTGGGATAGTGGGACCCAAAATGGCTGCCACAATGATTGCTTGGGTTGTTGCCTAGCAACTGTCACCCATAATGCAATGCGTTTAAATTATGACGTGGGGTATTGCAAAAACCCTATATTGTACACCTTTTATGTAAATTATAGTTAACTCTAAATGGATTACGGTGTAATGAATTTTAGCTCTATTGCATTTTAGCTTTTTGCATTATTAGATCTATAGTGCATTTTAGTGCTTTTGCAGTTGATTGTTAGATCATGTGACTGTTAGCTCTTATGTCTGTCAAGTGTAATGACTGTTAGCTCTAATGCATATTAGCTGTAATGACTGTTAGCTCTAATGCATATTAGCTGTAATGACTGTTAGCTCTAATGCATATTAGCTGTAATGACAGCTTTTGTGACTGTTAGCGTTTGAGCCAAATGAAATTAGCTCTTCTGCAGGAATTTTTACCTCTTATGACTATTAGCTCTAGTTCATGTCAGCTCTTCTGCAACGCCCCTGATGTTTGGCAGTAATTAGTACATACAGTATACCTCAATTGAACTGGCATATAATTCATTACTAATTCCAGTTTAGTTGTGTCAATACACATGAGCATACTTATGCATAACATCATTATTGTTTCCAAAATCTTTAAAAAAAACACAAAACATCAATAAAAGAACCACTAGATCTATTAGCGCACCGATATTGTTCGAATATGTAAAACCGGAGTGAATAGTTTCAACTTTGAAAGCCAGAATGGTTAATGATACAATTCTTTATCACAAGAACTTTTCCCTAATCTCTTCCTCCCACCTCAAAATCTTAAAAATAACAGTTCTGGACAGAGATATACATCAATAACATACGGGCACTTCATCACACTCCGCTTCCCCATTCCCAAATCTCAACACGAACCACATTACATAATCAATTACAGGATTACAGAAGACCATTATAATAGGATTAAAAAAAATTACCAAACCCAGAAAAAAAAATTCAAAAAATCAAAAAAAATCCCATAACACACAGTAAATCTCCCAAAAAATCGTGAATCTTAAAAAAACCATCGAGTCATTGACCTTTGATGGTGTCGTGAGTCGGTGGTGGTCGTGTCGCCCTCCCCCGCAATGTCGACCTCGTTCTACTCAAGCGAAATTACAGGTCTCAACGGGTTCAAGCTGAAATTACAACTTGCTCAAAACTTTCCCTCTTTTTTTTTTACCTCTCGCTTAATTTCTCAAAAAAAATCTCGCAAAATCTCGTAAGGGTTTATCTTGACAGGAATTTTTACGGTAACCCACACCTTTAACCCTTTCAACCTTTAATTCGTGGCTTACAAGGTCGTTAAAACCCTTTTTCCATCCACTTTCATTTTTTTAAATTTTTTTTAGTAAGATAATGCATGGTAATGGTAATGATGAAATTGTCTTACCGGAAGTCACGGGGGAGTGGCTTGTGACACGGTCGTAGATGATTTGTCTTTTGAAGCGAGTTGTAATTTATTTATTTCAATATAACGCAATCAACGAATGCAAATGTAGCCAAACACTAATCTTATCTCGAGTAATTATCTCACGACTGATATGATTTGCGCGCGCCCGGCAGGGGGCGCACCGTGACGAGGCTTGGGTGCCTCGAGGTGTAAACCAACTTATCAAGTGTAGTTGACGTGAAGTGACATCTTTGATGGAAAAATCAGTTTTCGGTTGATGCTAAAAAGAGAAGGAAATGCGGAAGTTGTTGTTGGGAAATGTCGGGTTTGTCTAGTTGTCTGGTAAATGTTGCTGAAAGGGGAATACTGGTGCGCCACGCCTGTGTGTGACATGGATTTTTGGTGTTATGGTTTAATTTGATTGGGTTAAGGGTACAAAAAAAGTTGTAATGTGTTTTTTTTTTAAGGTTTTGAAAGTTTATGTTTTCGAGTTTTGTGTAAAGGTGTTTTACATGTATTTAAATGAGTTTAAAGATCTAAGAGATAAGATACAAGTTTGAGATTTTGTTGGTTGTGTACAGTGGATTGTATCTATTTTTTACCTAGATGGCAGTGGAGTCACAAAGTGGATGTTGTGTTTTCATTTGTTTATTTCTTTCTAACAAACAATCAATAACTAACAGTGCACGAAAATCTATATAAATTCATGTTAAGCACCATAGTTTAGTGTTCTTGTGACGGGTAAATCTTAAGTTACGGTACGTATATGTAGGGAGTGGATAGTTATTTATTTGTATTTATTTAATTTTTTGAAATCTATTCGCAAGAATGACAAATGAATTTTTTTTCTAATATAATTTAAGTAAACAAATGTAAAAACACTAATAGTTTAATAAAATTGTTTCCAGTATTTTTTATTTCCTTAAAAGAGTGGTTTTTCAGGAGGGGTACCAATACGTATGACCACCAGTGTAACTATCCTCTCCTACAAGATGAGTCACTTCATTTTGCAAATTAAATTGTATACTTTTCTCTCCTGTTCTAAATAAATTCAGACATGTCAGTTTACATTAGAATTCCCTTCTTTGGGTTCAAAACTAAATTCATGATGACAGATCATGAGCATTGCAGTGAAGACGACAACGGACGACATCTTGTCAAACATGGTGCAGAAGCCTCTTTGATTGTTGCACTATTTTATAAAATAAGTTATGCAATAATGTTAGAGGATTTATCTTATCTGTAGCTTATGTTCTTATCCTTACCTTATTAGCTATAACTTAAGGAATTAAAGAGATGAGATACAGTGTAAGATATCAACTCCGCACCATCACTACTGACATAAGCCAACTATTCTTGGTATACTTCTTACTTTAATGTATTAATTGTTAATTCATATAGTACTGTTTACATGTTATTAAAAAAATTTATGGTGCTGCAGAAGTCATAATTTTTAGTCCACCCAAGTAGTAACTCCTATTAGGGACTCAAATTTGAGTCTTCAAGATCTTTAATGAGTTGCCAGTTGACAATATCTAGATATGAGTGCATGCTCGATTTATCTTGTTCTTATTCTGACATTAAGTCACCATTTTTTCCCAATTAGTTTGTGATGGCTTCAGGACCTGTTTTTTTTTTTTTTTCTGGGCAAAACAAGATTGTAAGATCCGATATTATCTCGATATATCGTCGAAAATATCGTAAAAATATCGATGAACACAATCGATTAATCAGTTTTTAATTTTGTTATTTTATACAGATTTTGGACTCGAAATATCGAATTTCAATATATCGTCAAAAACATCGACTTTCGATATATCGTCGAAAATATCGTAAAATATCGTTAAACATCACAAAATCGATTTATCCCAAGGTAACAATAAAATATGTAAAATCCAATAAAATCGAATCTCGATATATCGTCGAAAATATCGTCAAAATATCGATTACCATCAAAAACCAAAGAGATTTCCCCCAATTTTTAAATCCTTTATCAACTCTTCCAAACCCATCACACTCCTTGACCCCTAGATCACTTAATTGCCCCCCTTGGTCACATCACTAACCCCTCCCTGCTGAAACCAATTCATCAAATCAACCAAACCACAACCAACACAACCAAAACCAACCACCCACACACACGTAAACCCTGCCCTTGAATCTCGACTTTGGACTTTATCGTGTCATTTGACTCATTTCAAACCCATTTCCCACCTGATTTGAATAAAGGCGTAACTCCAACTGTCGGTTTCAACCCTTTAAGCACATTCATTCAAATGATCGACGCGCATGTTGAACATTCCTGTATAAAAACATCAACGGGTGTTTGATTTGTTGGCAACTCGCTGTCTCATGTCACACGCCATCGATAAGGATCGGGCGCGCACACAACAAGGGCGTGGTCAAACCTTCGTGCAATCATTAGTCTGATCTACGACCCTCCGTACGCCGTCGCGCATCTTCACAGGCGGTTCGTCCTAACGAGGTGAATGAGCAATGAAGATGCCGGTCTTTCTCTCTCTCTCTCTCTCTCTCTTTCGATATATTCCATCCGCCACCCATCGCTCGAGGAACCCTACAACTAATAACTCGGGTTTTCTACATGTTGGATGACTTCATTAAACTGTTTTTCGTACAGTGTACTACTCCGTGTCAAAAAATTGATGGTTAGAGTTTAATGAATATTGAAAAATTGACTTAAGATGATTTAAAGACTTACTAGAGTATTGTGTATTTAGTCGGTTTTGCCATTAGGTGGCAAACTTAATATGAAATCTCGTGTATTTGGTTGCTAAGCAACCATTACAGAATAAAGACACTTTTGATTCATACCTTTGAGCAGTTGACATGGGTTTTCCTTTCTCCTGCAGTTAGGCCCACATAAAGATGAACTTCAGTGCAGAAGTTCCATTGGATATCAACTGTTCAGGATCCATCATAGAGCTATATATATTGTTTCGTGTATAGTATTTGAATTTGGTGAAAAAGTGTTGGAGAAAACAATTAAAAACCTCCAAAAAATGGTTTTTACAATTTTTCCAATAACTCGAGAACCGAATGAGATAGAATTAAATACTAAACGGATTTAGGATGTTCGATTTATTGACAAACGTTTCTAAATTGGATGTATGGGGGTCAGTAAGCCTCAAAAAAAGTTGTAATGAGGGCCAGAATTTTCTTTATCTTTAGAATAGTAAATGACTTCATGATGGTACATGCAAGTCTCTTACATCCCCTCAATGCACAAACTTATTTATCGAGAACTCTGGGTTCACTGATTTTTTTTAAAAAATCGGGTCCTAAAAGTCAGTTACATAGTAGCTCCCTTACAACTTTTTTTGAAACTTACTGAGACCCATACATCCAATTTAGAAAAGTTTGCCAATAAATTGAGCATCCTAAATTTGTCGGTTCTCGAGTTATTAGAAAAATTGTGAAAACCCATTTTTTGAGGTTTTTAATTGTTTTCTCCAACACTTTTTCACCAAATTTCAAATACTATACACGAAACATAGCTCTGGTGGTCATAGAGCTATATATATTGTTTCGTGTATAGTATTTGAATTTGGTGAAAAAGTGTTGGAGAAAACAATTAAAAACC
>JAQFZO010000634.1:0-22312 GCA_034695885.1 Geophilus flavus | reverse complement strand
CAAAATTGCTTAGAGATCTACCAAGTCCACTGCAGCCGGTTGGGGACTTCCAGTCAAACTTGTATTTCATAATCAATATTTTGTTTGAGTTTTGATGTTTGTCTTTGTCTGGTCCCGTATAACCTTAATTGCTGCTGGAAACTTTAAATTTTATAATACTACCACCATATCTACTCACAAAATTGCTTAGAGATCTACCAAGTCCACTGCAGCCGGTTGGGGACTTCCAGTCAAACTTGTATTTCATAATCAATGTTTAATCAATACCAATATCCCAACATCTCCCCCCACATAAACCAAAAGAAAAATCTTTTGTCGTAGTTTTGTCAGCTGACAAACCATAACAAAAAAGCCATTGTACTTATGGAATTCCATTAGATTTCTAATGAAAATATTGATAGGAAAGAAAAGATAAAGCATTATTATCATCCATCCCATCCAGCTTTGAAATTTGCTAATGAGCAAACCTTTGTCGCATCGGGTTTTTACTTCCTGTCTTGCACTGACAGCTTCATCCTCCTTCCCATATTTCATAAAAGGTTATGTTTTAAATATTTCTCCCCCTCTCTCTCACCCCTGTATAAAAAAAACAACCCCCTGTCCTCAATCAAGTTGAACCTTTGGTCTTAATTCAGTAATTACGTATGTGAGTTCAAACAAAGAATCTCAAACTTCCATATAAAATTAATGAATGGCTGAGTAAAAAAAAGCCTTAATGAGTCGTAAGGGTCCCCCAAAATGAGGCTTAACTGAATTTTTTTAATTCCCAAGACCCATTTACTGCCATTGGCAATAAAAGGTTTGGGTTGTGAAGGAGGAATCAGATGAATCTGGTCTTGATGAGAGAGAAAAATAAAAATAAAAGTCAGTTGGTTGGTTGCTTGAGGTTTTAATTCATTAAGAAAGGTTTTCAGAGGACGAGGAGCAAATATTAAATTTAATTTTATATTGGCCATTTCATTTGATGGCCTTAGAAAGTCTATATAATGATAAAATGAAATGTTGGAAGGAAGGAAATAAAGAAAAAAGTTATGGCCTTCAAAATCGGTCAAGGCTTTGAGATCTTGACTATACTTGAAAACTCTGTGAGTACTCACTGTTGGTGTAGGGAAAGCCGGATTTAGGGATTTGGGGAGCTGGCACTAGAGTGTGCTGCCAATGTCAATGAATTAACTGCATTCTGTGAAAGTGTGTGAGATTGTGTGATTTTTATTGTTGCATGTGTGAGTTATACAGGAGTCAACAATGGAACTTTATTTCTGGAAGATATAAAAGTTGCATTCAATCTCTGTTCAGTTTCCGAAATCTGATTTACGGATTTGACACATGGACCAGTTGATAAAGAAAATGTGACTGTGTCATTTTATTCCATCATGGTAACAAAAACAAAGGATGCATCAATCAACAATCATATAAATCATAATAATAAATCATTAACATAATCCTTTAACAAATAAACAATAACCATCCAATCTGGATACTGAAATTGCTGAAATCAGTAAGAGATTGAATGCAAGTAGTCTGTCTTTTTGGGAAAGCAGAAAATACAACAATGAAAAATCATTGTTGTGAAGATGGAAAATTCAACAATGAAAAGTCATTGTTGGGAAACTGGAAGATTCAACAATGAAAAGTCATTGTTGGGAAACTGGAAGATTCAACAATGGAATCACAGTGTTAACAGTTAACAGAAGATTCAACAAAACCATTCTTGCAATACAGTTCAAGTTTTTTAACAACCCCATGTCATGCTAACTGTTTCTACTAATTCCTCCATAAAAATTCCAACAAACCAGTCAAACTTGTCAAATTTTCACAAGCCCTGCTGCTTTTACTGTAGGTAATAGTTCATGGCTCTTTGACCACACACACTTAACTACCAAATCAAACCAATCAAACAAACCCACTTAAACACCCACATGCATCATTTTACCATCAATTTAATACCAAATATCTGAAACAAATCTCAAAAAACCCAACAAACTCCAACCAAACCAACCTCTAGTCTTCACCAACCAACCAACCTGCCATTGACCCACATATCATCAACTGTTCTCAATCCATTTTTCAACTTTACAACTTCCAAACATCAAAAACCTTGCATGCTAAAACCTCATCATCTCCTACAACAGTTACACTTCCATATAACTGTCTGGAAAAAAATTTTTTTAAGGTCAACTGTTTAGATAAGGTTTAGAGTGTGACAGTTCACCTTGTACTCAAAAAAGAAATTTCGTGCCTTCAGCAAGGTTCCATATCTGTAATCTACCAATTTCCTTACCCCAATATGTTTCACCAAAACTTTAAATCAAAGTTTTTTTCTCCTAACCCAGTTCATTGCACTTCTTTTATAATTTCCTTTCTATAACCCTTGAGGTTGTTTCTCTTTTTCTCGTGCACCACGAAGGAAAACCGCATCAACCATCAAACACATTTACTTGCCCCGCCCTTGAGGCCATCAGACTAGTTATCGTCGAAGGAAAAAAGTACGAAATCGACTCATTTATATCCTTCGAGTGTCTCCTACCCAACATTATCACTTTTTCTAATTACGGCCATCGATGGGCCTTTGACTCCCCGACTGCGTGAATTAATGTGAATTGCAGAACACATCGAATGCACGTAGCGCATGTTTTCGTAGTCTTTAATAATGTCTCACCTGGTGAGTTTGCGCTCTGAGGCTCTTACTCTTACACCCAGTGACAAAAGTTTAGCATCACCTGAAAATTTTAGATATCTAATTCCCCTGTTGAAATAATGAAATGGCAATAGGCTCATTGTTTTAAAACATAAAATTACACCCTATTAGTGTGTGAAAACAATTTCTTTTCGTCTCATTAATTAAACAATGCATTATTACGCATTTCAAGCGCGCAAAAAGTTTGTTTTCATAGTTTTTAATAAAGACTCACCTGGTGTTCCTATCACGGTACCGACTAGAACCGACGTAACCACCAAGCAAAAGACTGTGAGTGATGTTATGGCAACCTAATAAAAAGAATAAAAAAATATATATCTATTAAATCATACAGAATTAAACTGTAGTTAAATAAATTCACAAGTAATTAAGTTGGTTGAATATAACTTTAACTGCTTTTCACCTTGAATTTAAATTCCCAACATAAAAAAGTATATCAAGAGCAACTTGTTTCCTCATTTCTGGGGTGATGACACATCAGGAAATTGTTTCCCACATTTTTTTTTATTTTTTATTTATTTTTTAACACTGTCTGAATTGATAAAACAAGTGAAATAGTAATACTTTTTGTCATATTCTTTGGAGGGTTTTGGAGAAGATAAAATCAATGTTCTATTTTAAAGGTCAAGCTGTAAGATATTTGGGATGATAAGATGGTTTATTATGGCTATAAATCCTCATACCAGGGCCCTAATGTAATATAAAGAAAAGAAAGGAAACCTAAATTGGGAAACTGAAAAAACTTAATGATAGTTATTTAACTGGGATTCACTGCAGGTTTAGTTTTAATCTCAGCTAAATACCATGTGTTTTTTCTCACTTAGGTCACTGTTTTTTTTGTTGTTGTTTTTTTCTGAGGTGTTTTAGGGTGAACTTTTGCACTTGGTTTTCTTTTTTCTTATTTTTTTGGTTATTTGGTTCAAAGTTTTGGAATTTTTGTAAAATTTTTGAAATTTTTGAAATTTTTCACTTAAAATTTGAATTTTTACTATAAAATTGTCTACCGTATTTTATTAACTCCCCATTGCTAATTTCCTATTTCACACCTCTTAATCATCAGGTAATTTGAAGTAAACAGAACAGCACAGTCAAATTAACCTTGTTGTCTCATTTTATGCTTGAAATATAGAAAGCACACAAGCAAACCTTGTGAAAACTTGGTCAATGTCCTTATCCTTAACCTTTTTTTTAAGAGCTAAAGCCTCTTTACATTTGGCAATACTCACTTTATACACCAAGAAATTTCCAAGAAAATATTTTATAGACTATTTTTTTTTCCATAAAAAAAATCTTTCAACAAAAACACATTTATTGAATAAACACAAAAGGAAAAAGTATGTTTACACTCAGAATAAAAGAACAAAGTAAATGATGAAATTTTCTCCCCCATTATTTGTATTCTGTCGAATATTGTACGTACGCGACAAAACTTGAAAATTTAGGCTTTTCTTAAATAAATCAAAAACAAATCATCAATTAATTTTAAATCTTTAAGTATTAGTTATGGATAATTTTGTATAAAATTTTTTTTTTTTAAATTAAAATAATCCATAAATGCAAATTAATATGAATGGTATCCGCGACAAAACTTTAAATGTCTCATTCGCTGGAGTTAATGTTTTGATTCAACATTAGAAATATTATTTGCAGTTTAAATATGATATTTTAAGTTTGGAATTAATATTTAAAATCAATATATCATTTATTTTTGATTTATTTAAGAAAAACCCTAAATTTCAAAGTTTCGCCGAATACCCGACCTAAAAAGTTTGTAAAATTTTTGCATTTTTCTTTCAAAATTTCAGCCGCAAATATTTTACAAATTTAGACTTTTGTGGCTATTTTTATACAAAAATTTTGCAAAATTTAATTTTTTTACAAATATTTTGCAAAATAATTTTTCTACAAAACTTTTTGTAAAATTGAGATTTGTGACTTATTGTTTTGCATGGTATAAAGTGCAAAAATTTTTCAAAAAAAAGTGGCCAAACTCATGCGAAATTTTTACACAATTTTTACAAATTTTCTAGCGGCGAAAAGACCAAATACCGAAGCCCGGTTACCAAATATGGCCCTTCCCTAGAAAAACAATAAAACAATATTATTATTGACAACCACAACATGTCAATTTTTCCATTTCACCTGTTTACATTTACTTTAAAAACATAAAGAAAAATACCAAAGACAATGTCTAGTTTAATGGCTAATGACTTCCTGATAATTCAACTTGATATAAACCCTTTACGCTCTGTTTTTTGTTAAACATTTTTTCTTATTTTTATTTTTTTTATCCCCATCCAAGTCTTTCCTCTTTGCAACACAATTCTCGCTCTGTTAATTTCCATTTACCAGGTCAGACGACCTCCTTTGCAAAGAAGATAAATTGAATTATAAACAGGCGGATTAAATTGAATAAAGAACAAGGTCTTCGAATAGAAAAAAAAAATCTGCCGTATGTCAAACAGATAAATTTTTCTCCTTTCTTAATTGCAGCTAATCACTGGAAAAAATTCTTTTATCTCAATTTATTTTCTCCTTACTTTTCTCATGAGAATGAGCATAACAAGCCTTTGAACGTTTAATCTATCACATTAAAAGAGCATTTTTGTAATTGCATTTTCTTTTTTTTTAGAGTCTTATTTGTTTTTTTGTTTTTTTTTTGAGGGAGGGGAAAAGTTGTGAATTAAAAAGAAAAGCCTTTTATTTTAATGAAATTAGAAAATGAGTTTTTCTAATTTTGTTTATTAATTTAGTTTGGATTTTTTTTTTAAATTTGATTTTTTGGGGAATTTGGAATTAATTATGTTTAATAGTTTTGCTTGAATTTTTAATTTTATAACTACATTTTAAAAATTAAGAAAAAATTAAGAAATTTTGATAAATTAATTTATTTTATCATCATATTAAAAAATTAATTTTTTAAAATTTTATAAAGAAATTGTAAAATTTAAGGAAATAATTAGACATTTTTGATAAATTGATTTTCTAAAATCATCATCACATTAAAAAATGAATGTTTTTCCTTTTTGGTCTTTTCGTTGAATGAAATTATAACAAAATACCAAATTTTATTAACATTTTCTAATAAATTTAAATTTCCTTTTATTAAAAAAGAAATGACAAACTCATATCATTTCAAATTTCATGAAAACTTTAATAACATTTTTTTTCCCTTTAAACACATTTTTTTTCAAAATTAATTTGAAATTATTTGCCATGTTTAATGAATCAGCAAGTGAGGTATTTTAATAAGATGTTGGTTAAGCCATAAACACATAAAAGTGGGTATAGAAATGAGTACTCTTGGTTCCAATTAATCCTGTCTTTGGCAGTAAAAGAGATGAGTGGAAACAGGCAAGTGTAGTAAAGGAGAGCAGGTGCATGTTTCTAATTATCAGATATAGAGGAAAAGTGAGAGCAAAATTCTGCCTTGCTATGAAAATTTAAACAAGTAAACAAACCATCTGTATACATGTATTTTAAACAGATTTTTCAACCTCAATTACTATCCAACTCTCCATCCCTTCATGCTAAATTAACTTAGCGCGAAGATGAAGATTCATCCCACCGAGAAAATGTATAAATCAAAATATGAAAGTAATTAAAGCAAAAGTCCACTGTAATATTGAGTTTGTGTAATGGTTTTATTATAGTTATAACCCTTCCTTATGTTTATGTTTATATTTATAGTGTATGGAAAAGAGAATTTTTTGTGTGCGACGGGTTTCGCCTTAAAAATTTATACTTTAATCACTAATGTTGTTATGCATGTCAAGAAAAGCCACACTGAACAAATGCTTGCATTAGACTAGTAAATGATGTGAATTTACTGTTTTCTACATTTTTTTAGAAGGATAGCAAGGTGGGGCTTTTGTGGTACTGCAATACCAGGTCAACCCATCACAGTTTCAACAGGGTGAAAAAGTAAATAGATTCAACCCAAGTTTTGTTCATATTGGCATTCACACTTGATGCAATGCAACAGAAGTCAAAGTAGCACAGCAAAGACACAGTGCCATTCATGCCGGAATTTTTGTGCGAATGGTTCTTTGTCGCATTGCATTGCATTGCATTCAACCAATGGGATCACCGGATCTTGCCTCATGCCATGACAGCAACAATCAACAGGGACTCTGCTTTGAGTTTTATTGATTTGTGTGGTTTTATTCAGAAGGTGTGATTTCCTAGCTATTGGTCGCTGCATCTGCACGCACTAATTTTTCTTGCGCTGCATTGCATTCCATCAAGTGTGAATCTACCTTAATATTACAGCACTGTTCAGGATTTTTTGAAGATTATCTTCTTTTTGTTAATTGTTGAATCCAATTAAAAGGCTCTGGAACATGATTGGTTAAATTTTTCTATAAAATAACAATATCAGAGGGCTTTTTTCTCAAGCTTATACCTCTACATCTTTGATATTAAATTGTATACTTTAAAAAAATTGATTTTAAATTTCAAACTATCAGTAGACTGGAAAAAAAATTCATTAGACTTTTAACAAAACCACCAAAACCTTTATGAAGCTTATAAGAAATGAGGGTGAGTGCTAGCTATGAGCTTTTCCACTCCAAGTGCAAAATTGCTTCTGCCTCAACACATCTAATTTGCTGTCAGCAAGACAAGGGAAAGCTTCATTCCAATTGCCATGTCCAAAACAGCCTCAGTAAAACTATTCTACTTAACCAACATTGAAACTGCACCTGCTTCATTCACAAACACTTTTCAGCTTTGCTCTGGGGCTTTTGGGATGGGAAATAGTTAGCAAATTGAGTTACAAATCCCAGTGTGATTTACTGTCAAATACACCATGCAATTTTAATACCCTATTCTTAACATTCAATCTCTGCCTCACTCTGGGTGTTGAATTGAGTAATGAGTTGTTGCTGCACACCACATTCCATGAATATTTCAAACATTCAATTGACTGACCCTCACTCACCCTGTTGCCAAGAGGAAGCAACCATGTCTACTACTTCCCCAATGTAGTAAAATATTTATCATTTTATCATGTCATTAATGATTATGCTAATTGCTTTCACAAATAATCCTCCGGATGCTTAAAAAATGCCTTAGAATATATGTTTACATGGTAATAATATTATAGTACATTACATTACAAGTGATGAAGTGAGCATTGTTATGTAAACAGGATAATATGATTGTAATCGACCGTCGAATTATCAATTGGTAGGGATGAGCAATGTAAACAAATGGAGGGCCAAACTGGCAACTATTTTGATTTTAGTGGAAAACCGGATGTGGATGTCACGTGACCTTAGTTGTGCCTTGTAAACATGCTAGGTTTAGGATTATTCGACAGTCGAAATATTACAACTATTGTTTTGGGGGTTTATTATTCTAAATTGCATTGTAATGAATTATATTGTGTATTGGTTTCTACGGTTATATTTGAATAAAAGTGTATCGTGTTCGTGTGTAGTGAAGATGAGTGTCGAGTTCAGTTCTTTCAAACCCATGTTCCAATAACAACCATGTAACAATAGGTGTGTTCAATATCGAGTTCCCAGATTTACGAAAAACGGATTTCGATGACGTATAAAAATCTTTTGATTTATACGTCATTGAAATTCATTTTTCATAAATCGGGGAAATCGAGTGTTAATTGAACACACCTATTGTACGTGTCATATTATTTACTAGTTTTGATATTTGTATTTTGTCTGGTCCCGTATGGCCTTAGTTGCTGCTAAGAATCTTAAGGTGCCATCACACCTGTGTTCACACATACGCTACGCACGTACGCTACGCACGCTACAGCCAATCAAACACTCGACTAAACTTTAATATACTACTACTACTATCCAACATTTAAAGAAGCTTCTTCCTCGAAGGAGGAATATTCCTCTGCCGTCGGATATTTCATATCTGAGCAAGCGCAGTAATGAAAACTAAACAGTAAACAATGGCAAAGTGGGAACTTTTAGGTCATGTAAACACTGGTCACTTGTAGAAAGTTTCCTCAAGCATTGTTTAGCCATTAGAAATTTTCCATTATTGTTCACCAAAGGAGTTTTTTCATTGTTTCTATTGAAGTATTTCTATTGAGTTAAATGGCTGACTGGGAAAAGGATCATTGCATTAGATCAGAATGAAACTATTAGGGAAACATATCAATTGTCATGCTAATTGATCAATCCACTCTTCCCAATCACCTCAACATGTAATTTCAGGAAGTTCTGATTGTCTGCTCTCTCTCACTTCCATCCACTTGACATTGAATGAAAAGGAGAACTAGGTCAATTGCAAATTGGACAAAATCAAATTTCAGTAATTGAACAATTTACAATCCATGCATACATCTGAGCTGCACATGGATTAAATCCAAATTATTATTACCAACCAACCAACCAGTGTTGAATGGGGAATTATAACAAGGTTTAGTTAACACACCCCCTATATACTCAAAACAAAGATAATTGAATATTCCAAAACTAATTAAAGCAGCTTGTCATTTAGATTAAACTTTCATCCATGCAAAACACAAACTGATTTCACTTTTTATTACCAACTTTATGTCTAATAAGTTAAAATTCCCAACTATTAAAAACACTAACTGTCTCCTTATTTTAATTAGAGATCATGTTTATAAAACAGGCCTAAGGTTAATACCTTATTTAGCACTGCTATGTCTACAAAATGTCATGCAACATTAAAGAAAAAATTAAAAATTAATGAAAAGTGAGATTTAGATTTATTGAGCAAACTAGTTTCTTGCTCTCAATTTGATCTCTCATAAATCCAAAACCCCAATTTAAACCAAGGAAGGGAATGTGTTGACCACCAGAACACAGTTTCCAAACAAACAACCCAACTAATCTTGTAATATTCATAGAAATGGAAACCAATGGCTTCCAAAATGTATTAATTAGTGGCTCTTTAACCCTTCCCCAAACAAGATGTAGTCAAAGCACATAAAGATTTGACATAATTTACAACATTAAAGTGGCAACAACTGTGCAATTGGCATATAAATGTTGGCCTAAATTCAACTGCCACATAAAAGAGTGTAATTGACTATGTTGATCATCACCACCATCTTCTGTCCAATCAGACCAGCCATCTTGAACTGATGGGCTACTCAGATCTGACCTTCTTACTTTAATTATAACCAGGATACAATTTCATTGAGAGAACACAGAGGGAAAAAAATTTAATCACTTAATTTTGTCAATTTTTATAAAAGAAAAAAATTTCTTGTTTCAAACTTCCTCATTGCATTATTCCCTCTTGAGTTTTGGCATCAATATTGTAGTGTGATTAATAATTAAGCTTGATATGTTGCATTAATAAGCCTTTTCTTTAGAAAATGGAAGTCATGCTGTCAGATTAGGTCACTTAAAGTCCATCATAATCAAAGGAGGAAGTTTTAAGTGAAAATTCCATTTTCACACATATACTGTATAGTGTACTATATACTAACAAAACTCCCCATTTAAATCATGCTTTAGTAGTGACAAGTACAGATCCATCACATGAAAGTAGTGTTTGAAATCTGCAACTTTAAATAATATATATGCGTCAACCCATTTTTTTGTCTTTTTTTCTTTCAGCCCAATAACTCTAAACCTCATGGCAGTTTGTTTATGCATGAATAAAATCAAATTTTGCCGTCATCATGGGCCCCCGTCGATGTTTATTGTTCTCGAAGATAAACAAGAATGTTTATCCTCCTAACCATTGGTATTTACCAAAAACTGACTTTCGGAGCGTCGTCGGGCATGGTGACGTTTCCGTGTTCAGCTTTTCTGTAATATCATCTATGATTAACATAGACAACCCAACAAACCAAAAGCCATCAGAAGATGATCCCATGATGATCCTCTGCTATTATCATAAGATGGCCTTACGTTTCACTTAATGTCCTACATTTATACAGTATGTAAGAATTGCGCAAATTCCCTAATTTCTTTTCGACAAAGTAAAAAAAAAACTCCGCATCTTTTATTCGGCTTTGTCGCATTCATCATCTTTTATTTTGCCCGTAAGTGATAAATTTCATTTCTCGTCGATCGAATTTTTAAAACTTGTTTTATATTCTTGTTTTCCATCTTGTCGCATATGGCCTCGGTGGCTGTTGGTGACAGCAAAGCAGTATCAACAACTAATAATACCTAATTGACAGATTAATGGCAAAAGACCTTAAACTAGTTAAACAATAACTCTTATGGACTAAAAGCAGAATCAATATATATAAACTGACCCTTGCCTACTTTCTTACCTGATCTCAATTCCCTTTATAGAAAAAAACCCTTTAAATGCAGTGAATGTGAAAGAGCCCATCAGAATTCATTCAAAACAAGACTAGACCTATCTAAAACAGGTCCTTGTAGACACTTGCACCCTGCAGCACAGGTATGAACTAGTTTTTCTATTTTCCTAACAGGTAAAAATAAAAAAAATAAAAAACCTCAAGAGTCCTTCTGGATTCAACTTTCTATTTTACTCACTCCCATCTGATTTTTATTTATTTTTTCTCTTCAACTTAACTTATTATCAGACAAATGGGAGTAGAAAAAAGTTGGAAAAATACTCACTCACAATCAGCATCCAGACAACAACTTCCTCATTTACAGTGATAAAAGGGGAGGAGTGTTTTAACCCTAATCTGATCCTATTTTTTTGTATCACTAAATAATTACACACTCCACAGTTCACTGATTGCTGATAGCTTTTTCTAAAACAGCATTGTGTGTGTGTATTTAGTACATAAGTCAAGGAAATATATTTAAATCAAACTAAAAATGTAATTGTATTCTGATAAGGAGTAATAAAAGTTAGAAAATAGAAAAAGTAATAAAAAAGATAAATTTGAATTTTAAATTTAGTAATAAAAAGTAATAAAACTTTTTTTTTTATTTTTAAAATATGAAATAAAGATTTAGTTTTTAGGCTGAATTAAATGTAATATTTTTTCCAAGCAATTTGTTACACTACTGTAGTAAACAAGGCCACATTTTTGGTCAAATGCATGAGTCACAATTTAAAGAATAATGACCAGGGCCAGGACTAGTCTCGGTCACTTGAGTCTGGGGCACAGATCCTCCTTGCAAGCTTGTTCTGATTACTCACAGAAACATGAAATCAATAGCTAAAGAATGCAAGGAAAGGTTTTTTCCTTTTTTTTACAGAGAGAAATTTAAATGTACGCGTGTACGTATACGGGCGAACGATGTTTTATGCAAAACATCTATTTTGCTATAGTCCGCACATATCCAACAACCCAATCAGTCACCATAGAAAATTAGAAAAAAAATACCATTTACTCATTCAACCCAGCTCGCCTCATGTGCAACGATGTACTGCCTAGTTATTGTTAATAAGAAAATATACACTAAGAGAAGTGTATATATACTCACCTCTTTATTTCGTTACACTTTTGTCACTATTTTTCATGTTTTTATATCATTGTGAAAGGTATCAAAAATTATATACTGTATATATTTTTAAAAAAACACAAATAAAACTTCTCCAAATAAAAAAAGGCTTCCCCGCTATGCTCATTTCCAATTCCCTGTCATGTGTGAGCTTAGTTCCTCAAACTAGGCTAATACTCACTACACCAACTTCCTATTCCCCAAACCATTTTTTTACTCAAATAAACCTGGTTTCCATCCTCAACAAAAGACAAAAAAAAAATTTCAAAAAAAAAATTTCCGTATTCAATTTTTTAAAAACAAAATTAAATTTTCATAAAAAAAAATTTAAAAAATTTAAAAAACAATAAAACAACTCACCATTATAAATGAATTTTCACTTTCCTAGAAAATATCAGCTATAAATCCAAATTGTGCACACATACAACAACACTAAGACAATGCAGGCAGGAGCAGCAGACTCATTTCAGAGCAGCAGCCAGCCACTAACACACTCGAGTCTAGTATTGACTGGGAGAGTAGACTCGACAGGCTGTGCTAACAGCGCCTTTCACGGTTTTATTCAGCACTTGCTTCTATTCCCGCCAATGGCTCGTGCATCGATGTAGGGCAGCGGGCCAGGTGAGCCAATGATAAAAAAGCAAGAAAACTAAATTAGTGATACACACGAGCGGTCAGAAATCGTCAGAAACTCAACTTGATGTGACCTTTGGTCATTTGTTTGGTTGAATTTTGTGAAAATGGGATAAAAGTTGAATTTTGTTAATGGAGTTTTGGATTTGGTTGGGTTTGTGTGTTGTTGTGTGAGTGTGTGTTGGGGATATGGAAATGGAAGTTTTACATGTGTGAAATCAAATTAAGGAAGTGGAAAGGAGCATCTTTCGTAATCTTGTAGCAGGTCAAGCAGTGAAGGGCTGGGTCATGTTGGGGGATTGTAAGTTGTAGCAAATTACAGTATTGAAAAGACAATGGTGGAACTGCGTACTTAAGTCTCCCAAATTGTATCTCTTAGCATAGAGTAATTGGATTTAAAATGAGGGAGTGGGAATAATATGATTTTTTTTATGTGATGTGGTTAGAATTTTCAAAAAGTTTCTAGGAAAATGAAAGGAATTTGAATAATTTAACGATTTAATGAATACTGTACTTTTGGTAAACCGATGTTCGGTTAATTAATTTTAAAATATTGGAAAAACTGATATTTAAAAAAATATTAATACTAACAATTCCTTCACATGCTCATCTCTACAATGGCATGAAACTCTATATTATAATCAAAACATCGAGGATATAACAAAAACCATCCAAAACCTCCAAAACCAAAAGCCGATAAAAATACCGACACTGCCAAAAACAATTGGTATTTCCAAAAATAAATCCAACGTGAATTTTAATGTGAAATTTCACAATTGCATAAAATTTTACCCACTTTACATTTCGAAATTCAATTTTTTTTTTGCAATGTGTTGTTTTCGATATTTCAAAAAATCCAGAAATATCCCGGGGTTACCATCCGTCATATACTGGAACAACTGTCACAAAATTGGGTGACGGAAGTTGTGATTAGTGTTTAAGTCAATATGGCTACAAATTTATTTTCATATTGTACAGGGTTTACATACAAGTTGGCGGTCTTTACAAAGATGTTGAAGCGCCCTCTAGCGGGGACTAAATTAAATCTAACATTACCGAGTTTGCACATGGAGGTTTCGACGTTGTTCCAATTCGACTTTAGGAATTTCACCTTTATTCCGTTTCAGTGTTATTCCGATTCGGCGTTATTCTAGCGACTCGTTATAAAGTTAGTTATAACCTGTGACTCTGTTTTTCCGTCTTTCATTAATCACAATTAATAAAATTAAATTAAGTGAAATTTTTGTAAATTTGATTTTTCTTGCAGTGTCGCAAGCTTATACATCGATTTCGGTATCTCCCACCAAAAGACTCACCTCGCGCTGACGTATGTTTCTCGATTAGTATATCGGAAGAAAGTATCCAGCTCAGGAATTCTTGGTATGTGTGGCTTTCTTAATAAATGTTGTGTTGCAATTATCACCACTCATGGATGCCAACAGTCTTACTTCATGCAGAATGATCATAGTGAAGACAATGTTGTATCTGTTTTGTTTTTTTAATCTCAACATTCTAACAAAAACTTTTTTTCCCACTTAGTCTAGCACAGGATGTGAAACCACACAAAGAAATACCCAATAATGAATCATTTTTGTCATCATTTGTGACTCTTATTGTCCTTGTAGATTATCTGAGATAAGGCTACATAAATTACTTATTGATTATTCTACGTTTCAATGCTTTACCATCATCACATTACCAAGCACAAATTTCCCAACTTTTTCCCCAATAGATAACACCAAACCAATGATACATTAATTAAAGATTTATGATACCTTCATCATCTCAAATCACATCTTCTCTCATCCCCTATCTGTGCATGCATTAAAGCTGACCTTACATCGACTCTAATTAACAGAAATCAAGTATTAACAGCCCATGGGCTAATTTACATCAACCTTTTCAAATTTGCTACATGAAATTTTATTAAATTATACTATTTATGAGGTAAGGAGTTGAGAAAATGTTTGCACATGCTTAATATTCACTTATGTGTTATATAATGTTAGAATAAATTGTGAAATTTAGAATAGAAGTTGGATTAAAGGGATAGTGCAACGAAAATTAAAATTTTGTAGTTAAATCTGTAGATGAACAAGTAACTGTCAGTAATTATGCCCAGTTACAATTTTATGACTCACTACAAGCTTTATAATTACTTATAAGGTCTTTTCTTCATCGATTCTAAAATCATTTCAAATTTGGGCGCCATTTTCGAACGTTATATGACGTCATAACAAGGGTTCAGGGTTGTGTACGACGTGTTCTAGTACAGCAATCAGGTGAAATTCTTCGAGAACTTTGCGCTTAGACAGTTTTTCGAAGTTAGAAATCAAAAAATCATAAAAACAGTGCACTACGACGCCGTTAAAACAATTGACAACAGATGTGTTATGACGTCATTGGGTCATGTGACTGGCAACCACACTAGAAGGTCTTGGTTTTTAGCAGTGATTTTATACTGCTTATAGTGGATAAAAAAAATAAAAAATAATTGTGAGTACTATTTTAATACTGAAGTTTCATCTGTATAAATTTCATGGTATTTTAAATTCGTTGCACTATCCCTTTAAAATAAAATTGAGTTTTAGCTTTGTGAACTTTAGACGTTATCTACTCGGTTTAAATTTTAAAATAAATTTTAATGAGAATAAATGATGTCTAAAATTCAAAACTAAAATTTGTTTTAATATTTGAATGCAGCTAGTGACTAGAATATTCTTGACCTGGTTGTGAGCCAGGAGTGAAGAATTCAAGAATGTAAACAAAAATTAAATCTACAAACTAATCATACAGGGAGGGAATGGGGATGGTAAGCTCGAGACCCTTCGTCCAAAACCCTTGCAGGTTTGGAGTCAGGTCAGGTCAAAATCACACATTCCTGGAGATGGGTGGGGGGTTTTATTAATATCTGAAAAATGTAAGAGGTTTTGAAATTATTAATTAATTAAAAAGTATAATTTTTTTTAAATTATGTTTAAATTTTTATGTTTTATGTTTACAGTGGATTTGAGTTAATCGGATAAATGGATCATCGGTAAGCCACTTAATCGGTCCAAAGAAGCCGGGCTTGGTACAATTGATTTCAGCGATTTGCTGATTTCCACAACCAACCGGAAATGACTGGAAAAAGATGCGCAGAACTACTTTCTGTCTAATTGAAAGTGGGTCTTGAGTCACTTTCTGGCAGCGGAAATCCGTTTTAATGTTTTCCATGCCATTCCATTGCCGCCATTTTGAAATGAAGATAGATCTGTGAGTTGCTCGACTTAGCTGGTCAAAGTTTACAGTAAATTAGATTTCATCATGTCCGTCAAATCTGTGAAATCTGATTTCTGAAATCGACCAGAGATTGAATGTACCTATTGTGCATTCCAGAAATGTATCAAAAAAAATTGTAGCTGAAATTTCACTGATATATGAACAATGATCATAAACTAAAATAAGGTACCAGTTCTTAGGTATATCTATACCGTAGTTACATACAGACCTAACATTTAATTAACAGTCTCTCGACTCGCCGGTTACATTGATGACAAAATTGCATTTATCCAACAAAATGAAACTGACATTTCGACCACGCTTCATTTAAGCCTCCATAAATCCGTGTTTTCCATCAGCGAAACCCCAAACACACATACAATGCACTGTAAATAAAGGTGTCTTATAAGAAGACATCGAAAGTGTCTATCGTATTTTAAGACACTTAAGGTGTCTATTGTATGCATTTAAGACACTTAAGGAATTTAAGGCATTTAAGGAATTAAGGCACTTTTAGTGTCTTATAATAAGTCACTGCATAGTGTCTTAAATAAGGGTACCCTACAATGAAATAAGACACTTAATGTGACTTGTCATGACACTTTTGCTTTTTAGACACCTAAAGCGTCGTATCTGAACTTTTTAGGCACTGATTAGTGCCTTAAAATAAGAGTACAAGATTATTTTCAGTGTGGATGAAAGAAACTCGATTTGTGCATGATGTGTTTGTCTGATAGGCACTGTCCTTTGGACCCAACAACACAATAAAGACCAAACTGAGTAACAACAATTATGCAAATTTCACAAAATCTTGACCCTAAAATGCAAAAATAATAATAACACACCTAAACTGAACCTAACCAACTTAAAAACACAATATCCTGAGTCTAACAACTATCATAAAATCATGCAATACGGTACACTATGCAAGCACTATAGTCGTAACATTTTCTTTCACAGTAACCAACCGATACAACTCAACAATAGTAAAAATTATAATAATAGACTTTTCCGTACGACTCTGATTTACGACAACGACAAATGGAAAATGCGTGAATTTCGTATTGTGACGTCACAATGTCGTTACATCTTGGCGAGTCGAGCACAACAAATTTGTTGTATTGTCTGTTCCGTTTTCAGTCAATGACACCATTGCATATGGGAAATTTTATCTTAGCAACAATTTTGTGTCAGCCATCTTAAATCAAGTTAGAGTGATGCGACACATGCACGTTCAAGAAAACCGTTTTATTACATCATTAAAAAATTTAAAAAGTACGTTCTGCTCGATTTTAGGCAGTTTATGATGCCTAGAGAAGGTGGTGGAATGAAATCCCAGCTGAAACATTTTAGATATAGATTTGATTGTCGATGTCGACAACACGACAAATTACTTGTCGTTGTCGTAAACAGAGTCGTACAGAATTGCGCTAAGATCTCTAATATATCAATTAACCTAACCCCTTACAGTAAACCTTAATTAAGTCAAAACAACAACAACAGTGCATCAAAATGTCTGTCGATTGAGTGATAAATTGCTTACTTCCGCTTACATCACTTTTTACCAACTTTCCTCCACTTCCAGCGGCTTTTCTTCGAGTATCGGCAGCCATCTGCACAATTTCACATCTTCCTCCATCCGCATCACAAAAAAACTGACCATGTCAGCACATGTTTTATAGTTAGACCACCGTGAAAATTATTCCGACATCAATAGAAAATATCTTTCCACACATTCATAGTGTCCGTTTCCTAAGGCAACCCACTGGGAACAGTCAATGTCTAGTTGCAGATGCATTCTGCAAACCGATAACATCTGGCAGGAATTACCTGGCCAAAGGATGTTTATTCAACAACTTTTCCTTGCCCATGGGAAAAATAGATAAAAAAAAATTTTAAAAAAAGGGAGAGAAGAAAGAGTTGAGAAATCTGACCTTTTTAAAGGTCCAAGTGAAGTTAGTAAACCCTTCTGGCATTTAAGTTGATAGAAAATGAGAAAAGACACTGTATGTGCACGCTGACTTGGCAACTTATCCATATGTTTATCATCTTTCACCTTTTACTATGCTCATAACATTTTTTATAACTTCTTGTTATATAAAACAAAGTCATTTGGTTTTTTTTTCTTCTTCCGCTTCTTCTTCTTTACCCTTTTCCTCCTATTTTCTCTCACTTATTTTATGCTGTTATGAAAACAATAAAAAAAATCCATTTTTTTAAAGGTGTGTAAAGGAATATGAGAAAACAGCAGCTGCAAGACTACAAAGTAGCCATTAATGTCTTATCTTTTTGACTGTCAAGAGATAGGAGTTAATGATGATCTATATAGATCTCTTGCTAGACCCCTTTTTTTGGGACCGAGTAAAAGGAAATAACCGATAACGGTGATAACCGAAAGTAAATAGACAAAAATGGGTCATCCGTTTGTTATATTTGAAACTTTTTTGTTGACTGTGTGGAAAGTTGGCGATAAACTTTACACAGTCTGACTGATTTCCATGTCGGATTCACAGATGACTGCAATCTGGTGTCGGAATTTGGCCCTAAATGCGTCGACTTTCTTTCTTAGACAGTTTTTGATTTTTCGGTTTTTTCCATTTTGGTTGTGCCCGTGGTGACTTTTTATACATCCATGACATTTTTACACGTTTTCCTACGCGTATATACTATGCTGTGTATCGTACATAAAGTTGACTTTACGCAGACCGATTTCCATGTTGGACTCACGGATGACTGCAGTCTAGTGTCGAAATTTGGCCCTAAATGCATCAACTTTCTTTGTTAGAAAGCTTTTTGATTTTTCGGTTTGTTTTTTCCATTTTGGTTGTGCCGGTGGTGACTTTTTACACATCCACGACATAATTATACGTTTCCTCAAACATGTTATATATACATTATATATACGCTGCGTTATCATAAACAAACTTCGCAAAATTTGCAACATTTAGTGCGTGTTCCATATAAGAGATACATGATGTCCAATAATTCTGAAACATATCTTTATTTGTGAATTATGTGGCACAGAAAATAAATAACCTGGAATCCAGAGAAGTCCATTCCATGAATTCTTAATAACCCACTACATTTCCAACATGTAAACAAACTTTACATCATTCCACAAGAAAAATCTGTTGCAGAATTACTATGACACCCTGCATAATGCATTACCCTCACAAAACTTAAAAACAACATTATACTCCAGATAAAATGTGAAAGTTAAAACTCATAATTGAAAGTGCAAAGATCCATACAAAACTCCATCCAAGCAAATGTTCAGACAAACTTTGGAATAGCTCCAACAACTTAGTTATATACCAAGACAGCCATTCACCTTTTTAGCATTAGACTTTTTTGTTCCCAAGGAAACAAGAGAAAACTGAAAAATGAGGAACTTTAACTTGAATTTCTGAATTAATCATAAGGCACACAGTAAGAAAAAAAAAACTTGAAAATAAAAAACTTACCCTAAACTTACCCTTGGTTGAAAAATATATCAATTCCATCATCCACAGAAAACCAAGTTTCAATAACATGTGCATCTGCATTTCAATATTTCAATAAAAACATCATCCATCACATTTTTCCCTGTATTTTATGGGCTTATAAACCTATTTCTCATCAAAATAAACACCAAGGAACTATTTGTATATATCTAAAAAAATGTTTTATCTGTGTATTTACAACAACTTTTATTTAAAAATAATATTAATAATTTGAGAGAAAATTTTCCTCATGATTTTCTCTCAGTCAGACTGACCTTAAAGGTGATGGAAACATTAATTTTCAAGTTGATGAACCCTGGTTGCAAATTGAGGCTGAGGAGAGTATAAACTGGATATTTTGGAGGTAATCTTCCGTAGTAATTTTGTCTAAGTTAGTGACAAGTGGAAGTGGTAAACCAAGAAAAAATAAAATTAGAAAAAAACCTATCATAAACTAGAACAAGGTTTTATGAAGATGTGTAGTTGATATTCCTAGTTTATGCTCACATATTTAACAGGTTTTTTTATTTTTTTATTTTTTTAAGTTTCCAAATGTAGAATGGGATAGAAAGTGAGTCTCAAGATTGGTGTTAATGAAGCTAATTCCCAAAGTAATGCAATTTTGGTTGCATTTATATGTGAGTTAATTAACATTTCCTTCAAGACACTGCAATTGCTTTTGGCTTTTCCATATTTTTTCCAAATCACATGTTTGATGGCAACTCAACAAATTCCCTCTCAGCAATTTATTATCTGTATAAATAAATAAAAGCAATTAATTACTTAAATTACCACTTCCAACTGGTGTTATTGTCGACACATAAATGTTGTCATTCATCACCCGTGAAACGACTTTGCGCATATTTTTCGCAGTTTAAATGAGGGATGGGACGGGTGGAAAAATTCATCGAATTCCGAATACGGATACAGTCAACTCTGTATACCTACAATTTGTTTCAAAATTATAAACACATTCGATTATTTCGTGTTTTTAAATTCCTAACAAAACATCATCAAAAATACCAACATCACATTTTTTTAAACATCATTTGAAATATTTTCCCAAGGTTTTATGATTATAGAATGACAGGTTAAAAAATTATCCCAATTTTTTGTTTTTTTTGAGTTTCATAAGTATAAATACACCCACACAAATCTGCTTTTACAAGCATGTTAAATTAATTTCAATACCATAAACTGACACCAGAAGCATGGTGATCAGTTTTAACAAAGATGGCATCAATTTCAAATAGGTTTTTCTTATCTTTTGATGAAACAATGCCGAGAAAATGATAGTTTCAGGGGAAAAAAACATAAACAAACACTTTGAAACTCAAGTTTAATAACAAATTCCTTTACCACCTTGCTTCATAACATCAAGACATCGTCATCCATTGATTATCAATGGAACCCGCTTACAACATCATTTTTTGGACCGGAAAAGAGTGACCTCATATGCTGGTTGACGTTATAACCAGGTTTTAAGATGAGACCTTGTCAGTTAGGTTGAAGAAGAACTAACTTTATTAAACCGGAAGTCCCGCTTAAACTAACATTTACAAGAGATAAAAACTGTTGTGCCCCTCTTTCATAGGTAATTTCAGGTCACCATAAAATATGGGGTATACCCCAAATTGAGTACTCCATTGGGGTACCCAAAAATTGCATTAAATTTAAAAAATTGATAAATTTCAAATATTATTACATTTAAATTGTTTGTGCAAAATATTCCTAATACTGAAACAATTCTTAAAGCTATATACATTTTTGAATTTTTCCATTCGGATCACATCGTGTCATCTTTTCTCACTTGCCATCTTACAATCACAATATCCAGACATAATCAATTAATCCGTATATAACCTAACGAAATCCTAGCAGATTAGGTTAGGTTAAGTTCGATAATGTGGAAGTTGTGTAAAAATATATTTAGAAATTTTTCTATTTTTGAGCAATCATTAGGTTTTTGGGATACCCGTGGGTTAGTATGACGTTTGTATGTCTAAACACTAATTTTCTCAAAATTAATCCATATTCAGAATACAAAGTAACATCATTTTTAGACTAAATTTGAGGTGCTCTACAACTTTTTAATTGGAACTTTTGCTTTAGCTCTGCCCGTTAAGGAGTTAGCAAATGAAGAGTGCATTGTTGCATGTCCGACATAAAATTTGATAACGCTATTGGATTTGGCATGCATACTTTGCTTTTTGAAAATAGTGAACGCTTTTCTAGAAATTGACTGTCACACCTTAAAGCAAAGACCCTGTATATTGTAATAACACTTCTACAATCATTGGTATGTCACAATTAACTCAATACACTGCATACGTGATAAGCGAGGTCATTATAAGTCGGTTCCATCGTAGTTCAAAAATCAGCCTAAAAGACCGAATACCTGCTGTTGTAGTGTTGTTGTTGTAGTTTTAAATTGAAAGTGTATTATTATTATGTATTGCGGAATTGTTGTATTTGGTTACCACAGTAACAAACAAAATGGATTAAATGAATGTAAGAATGTGAATTTTTGTGTCTTCCAAATTTTAACGGTAACCGAACATTCAGCCCATCCCCAGTTTAAAACTCAACAGGCGATTTCACCATAAAAATCATTCCATTAGCCTTCGCTTTAGCTATTTCGCTACGGTCACATTCGCTCTCATTACTTCATTATTTGGGTGGATACCTAAAAATGTGAGAAAATGTTGAGATTTTGCTTTAAATGATCCAGAAAACTTTCTAACAAGTAAAAGTAATTCACTTCTGGGAATAAAAATTTTTACAAAAAAATATTTTACTAAAATGTTTTATTTGAAAAAAATATTGTAAAAATTTAAAGA
>JAQFZO010000633.1:0-22332 GCA_034695885.1 Geophilus flavus | reverse complement strand
TTCATTTACACAATGTGTTAATTTTGATGTTTAAATTGCCTTAAACATGTTTAATTTACTTTATGAACTTACCTAGTATCTAAATACATCAATAAACATTTTCAGCAATTTTTTGCATTTTATTGTGTATTCGGGTAATAGAGCACTCTGGAGATAAAAGCGTCAATGTCAGTTCCCGACCTTAAAAGCGGATTTCACTGTATTATGCTTACGTATTATTTTAACTTTGATTCAACGATTCAGCCCATTTTTCTTTAAGCGTAGTTAAAAACAATTCTAAAATCACAGTTGAAATTTCTTAGAGTGAGAATTGTGGAAAAAATTAGCTTCTCTGCAATGCACTGAAATGTTACAGCCAGATATTAAAAAACAAAACTATTTTTAAAAGTATTTAAAAAATATTTTGTAGTTTGTATTTTGAGTTAGACAAAAAAATATTTCTATTTTGTATTTTTGTATTTAAAAAAGAAGTATTTTGCCCAGTAAAAAGGTTTCCTATCTTTTTTCATCCATTCTTTCAGTTTTTTCCATCCTTATCCGTCTTTTATTTATTTTTTTCCATACCGTACCGAAAAAACATCACACGTGCATTTTTCTATTTTTTTTGGGTGTTGGTGAGAGATTCACGCTGTTAATATTTCTCACTCGAGAGTCGAAATGGAAAAATGTGTTTGAAAAATAAGAAGCAACTTGTGCGATATTAAACAAACAAAAAGATGAAAAGTTGCTAATGCAATTTCATGCTCGCAGCGCAATTTTCGTGTTGACGATCGAGCCAAATGCGGAAAACAAGTTTTTCGGTAGTAGGTATAGGTAGGTAGGTTGGTGTATGTTTCTTTTCTTATTTATACCTTTTTCTCGAAAAACACGTGCGAAGTAACATGCCGTATATATGGGATAAACCGGAACTGGCGCGATAAATATTGACATTCAGCTTTAAAAAGTTCAACACTATCAGGTTTAAGCTCGGGGAGTAAAAAGGTGATTAAAGTTCCAGATTTACACCTTCAAATAAAAATCTTTTTCTTTTTTTTTTTAAATTCTATGAAATCTGATAAGAAACTTAAAATTTATACAGGGTTGGAAGGAAAGCCTGGATCCGGCCAAATAATTTCTAAATGGTTAAAGATAAACAAAATCTGTTCGATCGAGCTATTCGTGCTCGGATTTGACCTCTGACTTGATTTCGAGGTCAAATGCTTTTCATCTTTTGATTCGTTGAAGATGGAGAAGAATTTTCAATTGGACAGTTGTAGAGGATCTTTTGATTAGTCTAAAAATGATGTGGAATTATTTTGAAAAAAAAGGCTATACACTCCATTTTCTATGAGCTTTATGAGTTTTATATCAGAAGAAAAATGTTGGTATTGTAGTTATTTTATTATTAGTGTTCGAAGTCGTACGTAAGTTATATAAACAAGCTATTTTTGAAAATTCGCAATAATTTAAAATTAAAATATCGCCAATATCCCCGCCAATATCGCACACCCCTTCCTAGTGTCGATAATTACAAACTTTGGATGCCATCAATACAACACTTCCGGTTTGGCTTTTTTTTAGTAGGGCTGCACTGCATTTTCGAGAAAACCATCAAATTCTCCCATTTAATGATATAATTTTATTTTTCAATAACGGAAATGAAATCAATGCCCTAATTTTATCCAGTTATCAAACTTTTAAGAGTTTTTCAATTTTCATCGCACAACTCCTTTAACCACTTACAAACCTGTCGACTGCACTCTGTAACATTTTCCATGGGATTCCATAAAGTGAGATGAGAGAATAAATAAAGAAAGATGGATTCTGTTGTTTTGATTGAGAATGACAACTGAATGTTTTTACTTACTTAATGACAATTTGCATGATTACAAAGTATAAAATTGTCACACAATAATTCAGATTTAACTTAAAAACATTTCTTCCACCCTATACTATATAAACTTTAAAATCTCACTTTTTTTCCTTGATTTCATCGAGAGAGAGAGAGAGAGAGAGAGATCAGTTAAAAAAGAAAAAAAATTCTTGTTGCTCAAAAGGGTTTGTGTTGTTCCTGTAGGCCTAAACGATAAGGGAAAAATGTTTGGGTCAGTGTGTCCAGTGCAGAATTCTGCTGGGTTGAGCTGATAGTGAGGTTTGGGTGCAGTGGCCTGATCAATTGTCCTTTCAACAGGATTCAGTGCCAGGATGAGAACAAAAGTGACCAGAGAGCGATCTATAAATTTCATTCTTTTCCATTCCCCTCTCTCACTCTTTTAACCGTTGTCTGATTTTTTTCCTTTTATATCTTTTTCATGTTTCTTTTTTCCCTCCCGTTTTTCTTCTTCTTCCTTAACCCTTTGCTCGAAGGGTTTAAAACGACACTCGACACTCGAAAATGGAGAATGAAGAATGAAAAGCATTTTTTTAAAACTCTAAACATATTCATTCAATGTGAGAACTCTTATGCAAAAAGGAATATAAATGCAACCTCATTTTTTCCTTTTTAAAAAAACGATGAGAGGAAAAAAGAAGAAAAAGGAAAAAGTCATTCAATTTTGTTCTTTAATTTTTTTCTTAAACATCCTTTTCTCGACATTTGACGAATTTTCTCTTTTGCTAATCAATCTGATTTCCGGAATTTTTTTTTTCACATATCGAATGACATTATTAACTTAAACTTTTGCCATTTAATCCTCTGAAAGTTCGTCTTGGAACTGATCAATCCTACGGAAATGTTTATCGAGTGATTTCTAGGGAGAGAGTGATTATTTAAATGAATTTTTTTTATTCTTGCTATATACAACTTTCGTTTAAATATAAATCATAATTCGGATTATGGTAAATATTTGACTATTTTTGATCAAAAATAAATATTTTGTGGTTTCATTTAGGCCTTAAAATATTTATTTGTTTACTAAATATGCACTGATGTAAGTGAGTACAAGTAACTAACAGTTAATGAATGAAAAAATAATGATGTGAAGAAGTATGGATTTTCGGTTTAATCTCCTGCGACATGGAACGCAGGTTTTCACGATATAAATCTTTGCTGAGATATCTAATAGGGTTAATTTTACTTGTGAAAATTTACAAATGCAAGTCGTAAGACGTTGTAATCAATTTTTTTGAATTGTATCTGTGTGATTGTGGTAATGTGATTCAGAATTTGTGGAACAACCTATAAATACCTTAAAAAGTACTGTGAATACCTGGAATTTGAATATGTGGTTTAATAGTAAGTTTGGTATGCATAAACGACTTACAGTATACGACTTAAGGTAATGCATTCACTCTTGCAGCTAAAAGCTGCTTTTAGGAAAAATAAATTTATTTGATTTTTGATGGTTTTATGTCATTAAAAGTATAAATCGAGGCATAAAAGCCTTTTTTGTGAAAATTAGGAATTCCTAGTTTTTGCAAAAGTGGCGCTCATTTAAAAGTCTGTAATCCGAGCATGCGCATAACCGATCCCATGATGTCATCATGAGTGGTCAAAAGTATTTCTAAGTGACAAGCGTTGCCAACATTCCCTGGTGGTAATTACAGAAATACATGCCAAAAGCCAAATACCAAAATCTGATGCCAAAACTTATTTTTGTATCAATGGCAAAAATCAATTCCTACGACAAAAGTCACAGTTAAAAGCCAATCCACTCACTCATAAGTGACTTTTTATGATTTCTACACAAGCCACTTTAGTAAAAACTCTCTTTTTAGCTTTTTCAACATATATTTAAATATTTCAACAATTTTTATTAAATAATTCCTATTCCCTACTAATTACAAATTAACCCAGCAACAAAAACAAAATAAAATTACATGTGAGAGTGAAAAACAGACAAAGGATGCGACAACACGAGATTTTAGAAAAGAAAGGCGAGACGAAACTCTTTTTCTCCTCATACAAACTAAAATAAAAAAAAAGGAAAAGGAAAAGGGAAAAAAGAGAAACCATACGGGTTGGAAGCACCTCGGCTTTTGTTTGTTTTCTATCGATTGGTCTACAAATGGCCTCTCGACGAAAGACAAACCAGTCGGGGAGCTAAAGGGTTACGCTCGGAACATGACAGTGTCTTGATGGCAGATTGAGAAGATTCTCCATCGATTAACGACGGGATTGAACGTGTGACGGGCGTGATGGCGATTGATCGGATGAAGAGGTGGGATTGAACGCCCCATCAGGATGGGTGGAAGCAAACTCGCGCTCGGCTCAGCTCGAAAATCCTTTAAGCACTACCTTCCGCCGCTTTCTCCAAGCCAATGATGAGTGGAACGAAGACGCACTTCACCACATACATTCAAAATTTTTTTTTCTTTGGTGTATATATACTGGGGTTTTTTTTTTTTTTTTTTTGTTGACTGAGGTTGTTCGGGGAAAATAATTGTAACGTACGGTCGTTGAGTTTTTGACGCATAATTAATACCCATCGAGATGCAGGAAACATGTAATAAAAGATAAATAGAGGGAAAACATCGTCAAAGAGGGGAGATTGAGGAGAAGTAGAGGGAGTATCGATTTGGTGATGGTTTTCGATGTTTTTTTGATTTTTTACTCGAGTTTTAAATGACTTTTGACTTGTTTTCAATCACCTCAATGTGGAAAAATATTGAAATTGAATGGAAATTTTGAAATTAAGGGAAAAAAGAGTAAAATCGTATGGAAATTGTGGAAAATCGAGTAAAATCGAGTAAAATCGAGTAAAATCGAGTAAAATCGAGTAAAATCGAGTAAAATCGAGTGAAATTTAATGAAAAAACTATCGTCTTTGAGTGAAAAAACATGGAAATCGACTAAAAAACATGGAAATCGAGTGAAATAGAATAAAAAAAACATTGAAATCGACTAAAAAAACGTTGAATTCGAGTGAAATCGAATAAAAATAAACATCGATATTCGACTAAAAAACGTTGAAATCGAGTGAATAACGTTGTAATCGAGGAAAAACGATGAAATCGAGTTAAAAATATCGGAATCGAGTGAAAAAGCCATCAAAATCGAGTGAAAAAATATCAAATAAGTGTGTGAAAAAGACATGAAATTCAAGTGAAAACTTCCAAATGCGTGAAAAATCAACAAAATCGAATCAAAAAACATCAAAACCGAGTCTAAAAAAAAATCAGTAAATGAATAAAAACCCATCAAAAAATCGAAAAATATCGATTTTCAATCGATCCCCAATCATTCGCCACCACCATCACCACCACCACCAACAACAACAACAAACACTCCAAAACCAGTGACTAACCCAACCACGCAGGCGCAGGCCGAGAAACCGGTCATCATTTATTCTCACAGTCGAGAAGTGAGCGTCTCTTTGGGAGTCTAAAGTGGCCGCTACGGTTCCCAGAGGAAGAAAACCGACGGATTATGGTCCAACCTCGCCCCGTACACACAACAACGAAACACATAAAGAGGCAAAGGAATAAGAGGCGGCGATTTGGACCGACGCTTCGCTCGACTCGCACGTGCATTCGGGTGTCTGCAATTGTGGTTGCGATGCCTAACCCTCCTCTCCATCACTCATCACCCACCCACTTGCGACTGTCGTCCTCCGAATCGCTGATGGTGCACGCAGGCGCACCACCCACACCCACCTTTTCCTCAATAATCCCCAGCCATCAGAGACCATTAAAGGGCAATTTCTGCCACCGGCTCTAATCCCGAGTCGTAGCGGAGATAAAGAAAAGCTCATCTAATGCTACGGAATGCAAAAGACCGTCTTAAAGAAGTCACTTCCTTGCAAACTACCGGGAGGTCAATATGTGTTAAAGTCACGAAACGACGAAAACGGAGACGAAAAGAACGGTTTTTAGATACGGGTCGAACCTTGTTAGGACGAAGTGCGGTGTATCGTGAATGTTGCAATGTATAGCGAAGTGTATACTTCATTCAGTCGGTCTGATTGACGTATCTGAACTATGCTAAAAATTTCGCTATGATAAATTTCATTATAAGGGTCGAACCTCGTTATAATAAACTGCGATGGAAGGAATTTCGCAATCAATTTTGCATCAAAATGATAATTTTGTAGAATTTTGCACAAAAATGACAATTTCGTAAAATTTTGCATGAAAATGACAATTTCGTAAAATTTTGCATCAATATGAGAATTTTGTACAAATTTACAACACGTTGCGAACTGTAATTTTCATTCTGTCCCGTGCTAAAAAATTTCACTATAATAAATTTCATTATACGGGTCGAACCTCGTTGTAACGAACAGCGATGTAACACATTTTGCAATCAATTTTGCATCAAAATGACAATTTTGAACTATTTTAAAATGTTGCGAACTTAAATTTCGCTATAACAAATTTCAATTGAACCTCATCATAACGAACTGCGATGTAATGAATTTTGCAATGTAGCAAACTGTATAAATTTTATTCAGATTTTGAACAAAATTTTAAACCAAAAATGCGTCTTTACTGTCATTGTATTGAATTTTACCTGCCCAAAATATCGATTTTCGCGATTTTTATCGTCGATATTTTGCTACAGTACCAAATATAAAAATATGGCCGACACCTTTCAATATCGTCAAAATTCTTCTCAAACAGCTTTTTAACGATTTTCTTGACTCAAGACCGAAACAATCTTTTTTTCTTTCGCCACTACGAACTAATTATGTAGAGGGGTTTTCAGAATTCAGATCACCAAACCCTCGTCACACCGCCCAAATTTACATCCCCCGATCCCATCCCTTCGTCGCAACGAGGTCCCACTTCAACCTGTATCCGAAAAAGAGGAACTGAGAAAGAGCGAAAAAGAGCTAATTAAAGCGTGTTTGAGTGAATAAAAGGAAAAGAAAAGACGGGAGAGAACTCGACTCGAGGAAAAGAATGAAAGGAAATATTCTTCTAAATGATAATAAAATGAGAAGATTATTTTTTCCCCTTTTTTTCTTTTCTCTTCGCCAAAATGTGCACATATAGAAGCAGCGCCGCGATTGACTCTTTTTCGACTCTCAAATATGAACCATAAAAACCCCCGTCCGGAAATGAAAACATTTTTCTCGCCATCTTATATTTTTCAGTAATACGTTTATGACGTCATGTGCAGTGCCCACGACTTCCGGACGCTTGCCTCTCTCTCTCTTTCACTCTCTCTCCCTCTCTCACCCTCTCCACCCCTGCGATCGACATGGGAGAATCGACTTCCGCCAGCGACGAAGGCCCGTTCGGGCGCCACCGCATCTTGCGCGCGATCTCGGCTGCGAGATGAAAGTGTGTGCACGCGCCACCACTCTCGTGGATTTGTTTCATTCCGGAGGATAAGAGATATATATATTTAAGCTGCTTTTTTCATTTGCGATCGAGTGGAGAAAAAACATCAGGTACGTTTTTTTTATATCAAATTTTTCCCCTCTCACAATTTCCCCTTCTCACACTCTCACTCTCTCACACGCAACCCCCCCACCCCCGTAAATCTGATTGAAATCAAAGTGTGAAATATGCTAATTTGCTTAATGCGTGAGAGAAGACGTAATTAGAACGTTAATTTGAATGAAAGAAAGCAAACAAATGATATTTAAATTTATAGATTCAAAATTTTTAACAATTTTTCACTCATAAATTTTTTTTCTCAATTAATTACATAAGAAAAAAATTTTTCGTCATTTAAAATTTAAAAAAAAAATTTTGTGATTGAAATTAGTATTTTTCACAATTTTTCACAGACATGTTTTTTTAATTAATTACAATTTTTTTAAATTTAAAAATTAAAAATAAAATTTTTTTCTGATTGAAATTGGTGATGTTCGGATTGGTTTTCATGGATGTAATTAATTAATTAAAAAAGGCGATGATGGGAAAAGGGGTTGCAGTTTAATCAACAGGTGAAAACGTGTTTAAACAAGAGCGAAAGGAATTGGTGCAACCATCAGGTCGAGTGGCTTTTAGTCGGCATCAACCCACAAGTGGACGAAATTGCTCGCGGGTTGTGGAGGGTGGAAGGGGGTCAGTGGACGAGGTGTTCGCATGGCTGAATACTACGAGGTTGGTGTGTCGGGACTCGGGATCGATAAGTAGGGACACCCTAGTGCCGGTCTTGAGTACCCATAGTTACGGGTGGCATGCAGGAAAGCCGCAATTATTGCGTTTGGGTCCCGTTTCCAGGTGACGGCGTTTGGCGAATGTCACGCGCCGAATCAATCGTCCGTGCGGCCGCACAAAAGAACCCCCCTCGCAGCTATTGTGGTGTGGATGCTGCCGTTGCTGCGCTGCCAGGCAATTGAAAACGTCCCGAAATGCTTGGCGGGCCGTGCACGAGCAATATAGCAGTTGACGGTGGTGTCGGGCCATGGAGCGAGTAGTGACCCGAAACGCCGTTCGTGTTGGTCACTCGCGTTATATTTCAATTTACCCTTTTTCGGGGGGGATGTGTATATACGTCGTGGGCTCGTGGCGCGACTAAACCCATCACTTTACGGGATTACGGCGACTTTTCCCCATCTCTTCCATCACTTAAAGATGAGGGATTATGGAGTAAGAGCGCCGTGTTCTTGTTTTTTTATTATTTTTATTATTTTTTTTTAAACAAAAAAATTAATTGCAAGGAGTAGATTGATATAGATGACATCATTTTTTACAGATTCATGCAAAATGGCAGAGATAGAATACATATATAATTTTTAAGGTCGTCAGCGGCTACTCGCAAATCTATAAATTACAAAAATAAATGTTAAAACCTAAGTATAAAACTAAATTAAAATCAAATTTTCCTATTAAAACCACACAAAGTGATAAAATGGAAAACCCGAGGGACATCTGCATCCTCCGATAAAACATGCGACAAAGACAGTCGACGACTACCAAAACTTAGTACACTCTAAAAGAAAGTGACGAACAGTAAAAGGGACCAAATCTGCATCACGAATGTCATCTATGACTAAAAAAAGTGTGACCATGTCTCAGTCAATAAAGCAAGCATGACCTTATTGCAAGGAGTGATCGTGTGATCGAAGACGTCGCGACACTCTTGCATTTTAGTTACCGTAACGACTTTGAAGCGACATTGTGGATATAAATAGTGCGCCAAAAGGAGTTTGATTGAAAGCATAAATAGAATTTTACACTCCGGTGCGTGTGTTGTATTGGCGATGCACATTAAAAAAAGAAAGCGAAGAAGCAGGGGGTGTAGGGGGTGGGAGGCAGAAAAAGCGGATAAGCTGTAAAGTTGTCATTTGTGGTGTGACTGGAATCTTTCGACAAATGAACGTGTTTGCGCCTCGAGAGATTTTTGTCTTTTGCATCTTTTATTGCTTCGGAGTCCTCTTTGATACTTCGTCGCGTCGCCTCATTTGGAGTAGAAGACCGTGAAAAGGGATGGGAAGGAGAGAGAGAAAAGGAAAAAATGGTGTAACGATTGCTTTGGGCACATGAAAGACGAAAAAGAGAGAAAAAGCGAATGAAATTCTCCGATTCATTCGGTAGAATGTTTAGGTACAAGAGATATTTGCCTCTCGTGCTCGGTAATAAGAGAGGGAGGGGGAAAAACCACCACCACTACCTTGAGAAATATTCAAATTGCATCAAGCTTCCCCTCGTTTCTTTCCCCGCACAACAAGTTAGACTTGTACAATTTATTCAGTCCGACTGTGGCTGTGCTCGTAGTTGGTTTTTTGCTTTCTCTTTTGGTGTTCTGTGTGTACTGTAGAAGTGTGGGTGTGTGGTTTGGAGTTTTCGTACAGTGTTTTGGTGGTTTTAATGTTTTGAAAGTTGTGTCATTAGATTCTTGGAGCAAGCGCTGTGACACTAAGCACTGACCTTTGGATAGGTCGTGTGTTAAATTTGAACGTGTAATACTTGTGTTGAAAAGGCTGATGCAGGGTTTGAGGGTTTGGACTGAAGTGGACTTGTACTGGAAGTGTGGAGTTTTAAAGGGATGTTGTGTATAGGGTGGATTATGGATAAATTTTTGGGTGGAAATTGAAATTTGCATTTTTTTTTTGATGAATTTTTATGAGTTTTATGAAAATTCAGCAAAAAAAATGCAAATTTAATTTTTCTTTAAGATATAAAATTTTATCTGTTTGGTAAAATTCTGTAGTACTTTTCTGCTTAATTTTTGTATTTCTGAGAAAATCATGAAATATTTGACAAAATTTTTCAAAAAATACACAATTTTAATAATTTCTACAATTTCTTGAAACTCATCATTTTTTAATTTGAAATTCCGTTTCCTATTGTCATAGATCGCTAGGAAATTAGAAAAAAATTACTGAATATTTAAAAATTTATTATATTTCAGCCTCAATTTTGATAAAATTTAATAATAATTCTGTGCAATTTTTTCAAATTCAAAATCTGCAAAATTTTCCAAAATGTGGAAAAAAAATTGAAAAAAATTTCAAGAATTTTCTACAATTTTTTCAAAACCCGACATTTTTATTTGAAATTCCATTGTTCTAAACACTGCATGAAATCTTGAAAAACAAATTTACGTGGATTTTAAGAAATGTAGAACATTTCTTTTGCAGAATTTTCAAAAATTTACAAAATTGTATCAGTAAATCTGAAAATTTAAAATTATGATAAAATTCACAAACATTTCCACATAACTTCTTACAAAAATCAGCAACTCCACCAAAAAACATTCCAGAATTTTTGCTGAATCTTCAAGATAAAAAATTTTATCAGTAAATCTGAAAATTTAAAAAGTTTGCTAAAATATTCACAAACATTTCTACATAATTTCTTATAAAAATCACCAACAGTACCAAAAAATATTCCAGAATTCCCCCTCCAAAAAAATGACCAAAATCCAAACAATCCCTAAATTCCTTCAACGTGTCATTTTTTATCACAAATTCCATTGCCCACCAACAACCACTACAAAAATCACTATTTACCCTCCCCATGTAAACCTAAACCCATAATATAATTCCATGCTTTCAATTCAACCTCCCCACACATCCCAATCCCCCACTTTTCCCCAAATAAATAAAAAAAAAAAACATTTCAATTTTTTTTATTTATTTCTTATTTCACTCTTCTTTTTCTTCCCCACAACTCCCGGTTTGCAGCACTGGGGTTAAGTTCTACACTGCGCAGCAATCGTATTTGCCAACGTTTTACAAGGAGTTTGTGGAACGTGCCTTTTCTAACCGGAGTTTGGAGGTGTGACTAGGGAGAATGCGGGGGCGTAACCCGATCTGTCAGTGCCACTGGTTACCACGGCGCCAACTCAATTGGGGGAACCACTGACTGCAATTTTTCTTGTTACTCCCAAATGTTACGGAGGGTTCATCTTCCCATCTGCACGAGTAAAAACAAGTGGAGATGAAGGGCACGGCGAGCAATGCCACCCAGAGTCATTTTTTCTTCTTTATTTATTGCAATAGAAAAAGGATTTATATCCAATAACTCGAGGAAAAAATGAAAAAATTGAAAAAATAGAAAAAATTTCTATGATTTTAATGAGAAAATGAAGCGAAGAAATTACACGTTTCGCCGATTTATTTATCCGATGGAATTTTTTGATGGAATAATCGCAGACCGCAAATCACTAGTGAAATGACAGCAGCTACCACGAATGATTGAAACATCCTACCTTTGGCCTTTTGTGGTTACTCGGAAGCAGATTAAACACATGAGGACGTTGTGCTCGATCACAAATCACAAATATAAATCAAAACTGAAAAGAGGAGGAGAAGAAAAAAAATTCTAATAAAACTGTAAACATGATGAACCTTCTCCCAATCCCTTTCCCAATTGATTCTTCTATATACGTACTGCAGAAAGGATAAATAAAAAACAAAGTCTTGATATTGGAGATTTGGGTTTGGGAAAGGAAAAAAAGTGAGGGGAATATGAGTAGAAAAACTGCAATTTCCGGATTTGGGAGTGACATTTGCTGTGCTGTTGAGAGTAATTCTTATCAATGTGGTCTTAATGGTGAAATTTGAGGTCATCAGAACGTTACGGATGTTTTATTTAAAGTGAATCGGGTCGAATATTCCTTTAATTAAAATGCACAGAAAGAGAAAAGAGGGTGTAAAAAGGGTGTATAACAGCTATTTACAGTTATTTGTGTGGAGGTGTAAAAATTTATATTTTTATCCATGCTGAAGCATTGTAATTTACACATTTTCTTCTCAAATTAGCCAATCTAACTTCTTTGATTTTTAAGTGGGCACACAAAATCAAGATGGAAGTTCCCAGCAAATGTATAAGCTCGATTAAAAGCACAATCATAAGCACCGATTTACACCGTGCCTGTGAAAATTTACACGTTTCTTCGTGATGCACACCGCAACATTGTAACTACACCTTTTCTAATGCCCAACATCCTGGATAATCAGCCACACCTCTTGGAATATTGGTGTAAAACACGTCTGACAATTCAATCTACACTTTTTCAACATAAGATGGAGCAATTTATATTTTTTCCAAAATTTTGCATCCAGCATCATGCAATTACTCCTTTTAGCATGGGAGTTGTGGAACTACATCGTTAATATGGCCGTAAAAGCTACACCCATATTAAGAATGTTGTGTTACACCATCAATAAGAATGTACTTGTTGCAGCTGTAAAGGTGTAATGCATTATCTTTGGAAAGGTATTTTTGTTGCACCCATTTTTAATGTGTTGAATAATTACTCATTTATTCATAAATAGGTATCTCAGAGGGGTGTAAATAGTTGTTTGGGTGTGCAGGGCAAGTTAAATCACAAAAATGTCGTGCAATGGAGCAATTTCCAAGGGAGAAATGGTTGAGAAATTATGATTACATTGGTCAACCAGTTGTAAATTTTTTTCTTGACATTTAATAGCTCCCAATGCACCTCTTAGCAACATTCGGTTCGACTACCGCGCTTTTAAAAATAGACAGAGTACACAACTTTAACGGTTTGCAACAACAGGAATTAATAATCTAATTCCCAATCTACTTATTAAAAACTCCCTCAACGTGAACATCCTGTATGCCAATAGATAAAACACGTGGGATTTAGATTTACTATATAAAGGTGTCTTTAAAAAAAGTTTTAAAAAAATCAATTGGTGCAATGTTTTCACATAAAAGTTGAATAACTTTTTGAAGAGGTGTGCACAGTTTTATATCAAAATCTATACTTTGTCTACCGGTAACTCGGGAGAGAGAGAGAGAGAAAGTTGAAAGAGAGCAAGCAGTCTGGCGTCTTATTTACTGCCAATATTTGAGTTTGGGAGTTTTGGACTGGCAGAGGTTGTTAAATGGTTGAGAAATTAAATTTTTTTGTTTTACTGCAGTTTTAGCGAAAGGTCAAGTAAAAAGCAGAGTATTATGGTTTATCTGGTTGCGGTGAAACCCACCAATGACACTTCACCTTTTATTGTAGTCCACATACAGTACAAACGATAGGGCCATGAAACACGGGTGATAAAGCAAGCCATAAAGAGTGAACGTTGGGCGAAAGGGAGTGTTCTTTATCAGAGTCTATGTATTGGGTGACTCTATCATATCGGGCACGAAGAGAAGAGAAATCTCATAAATATCAGGGTTGTGGCTTGGTCAGACCTTGCCACTTACATCATTTGTACTGCTGAATCTTTAAGCCTCAAATTGTAGGGTACCTCGACTTGAATTTGTGGGCAAACTTAAAACTGCAGTTCTTTTACTCGATTAAAGGTGAGTGTTGGAGTGGAAATGCAAACTGAATCGGAAAGAGTGCTATGTCAACAAGTGGTGTGGTGTGCACTGCTGCGGTCGGGGAAAGTGTTGATTGTTGCAAGTCTTTGCACTCGTAATGTTCAATTGGAATTGTAAATGATAATTTTTGGTAAATAAAACATTTCCATTACCGATTGCAAATTTATGGCGGGTAGATCAATCACCTTCTGTTTGGTTTGGACTTCACCTCCAGGTTCTCATCAATGACATGTTACATTGATTTGGTTTGCAATGAAAGAGCTGTTATAGACTTTTATATTGATATGTAGCAGTGATGGGTAGCAATTGTGTGTAATAATGTTTTGCAACACTGATGAACATAATTTACAACATTGTTGTAAAACAATGATGCACAATGCTAAAATAATTTACAACATTGTTGTAAAACAATGATGCACAATGCTAAAATAATTTACAACATTGTTGTAAAATAATGATGCACAATGCTGAAAATAATTTACAACATTGTTGTAAAACAATGATGCACAATGCTGAACAATGATATAAAATAATGATGAACAATATATATTCTAAAATAATCTATAGTAATCCATAATCATAAACGACAATGTAATACACTAATTATATAGCAATGATATATAAATCCTGTGCATTAATTGTGCACAATAATTGTCCACAATGTTAATGGTTGTGAAATAATAGAATCCGGTGTTTGTTCGGTCCTGAAATCTCCTGACCAATAATTTTATCATTTTATTCTTCCTAAGAGCTCTTGGTAAAAGAAATGTGTTTAAGAAAAAAGCTAAATGGGTGAGAAGAAGAAAGGATGGAGGAATTATTATGATGGCAGAAAAAAACAACATGAAAAATGGTGACTTAGAACAATGCACTGAAAGGAAACGATTGGAGCAAAATTAATTAGAAATAACAACAACAAACATTTTGAAGTGTGCAATGCAGTGAGGAAAATTAATTGTCAAGAATGTGGTAATGTCTGTGTATGACAAACATAGTCCTTGTACGCAATCATGTTATTGCACTCTCGTCTTTTCTCTTATTACTGTTTTATTATAAAGTGAATTGAATGATCATAAACTTGCTGGCCTATAAATTTCTTACAAGAGAAAAAGGTAAGCTAGCTCACACAATAAACAATAGATGATGATACACAACTGACAAGAGCTCACTTGTGAGCCATAGGAGTTAAAGTTTTATACATCGAACCAATAGGAAAAGCAAAAAACACTAGAGAATTTAAAAGAAGACAAATTGATGCTTGAAAAAAGTTAAGCTGTTTTCCCAACAGGGTGATTAGTGTTTTTATGCAAAAATTCAAAATTAAGCCTCATTAAACCACATTTTTGACTCTGTAATTCCCAGACTATAGTTTTTTAAAAACTCCTTTTTGTGTACAAAACAAGAATGATGGTTGAACCAATATTTTGCCAAGGGTGATAATGGGCAAAAAAGGTCAACAACTTGAGTTATCCCTCAGCTACATTTCACACAAAATGTGTTAAAAATGTGTTGCAGGCAAGAAAAAAACCCCTTTAAATATCCAACAACAGTTTCTTGTTACAGTTTCACATAATTACAATTTCAATAAACTTCTTAATTCATTCTGACTTCCAAGTCCAATTTTTCACATTTCAGCCAGTCCTTATCTCCCACTTCCTTCCATCTGGAGATCTGCTGAATAATGAGAACATGGACAAATACAATGGACTGGTGCAGTCAAACACTGCACACTATAAGACAAGACAGAAAAAAATATCGTAGCTGACACTGTGGTTAGCACGTTTCCCTGCATGGCCTCAGGACTGCAAGAAACACGGCCAGTCTTTCTCAAATAGGCAGTGGTTGGTAGTGATTTAAAATGTAAAAAAAAACAAACTCCAACCTTTAAGGATGATAAAACAAACACAAAATGAAGATACAATTGCCAAGTGGCCACTATAGAGCAGAAAAAAAATAAAAAGAAAATAAAACCATAAAAACAAAGCGACAATAATCCGTATGTGGGAATGAAACATGGCCACCTGTGAGTTTGCGCGTAACCCACTGGGATGATGTAGCACAAAGTGCCCTTAATGGCAATAAAAATTTCCTTCTTTGCAATGTCTCGCGGTAGATTCCCGGCAGATGTTAACCTAATCGTAAACCCGAGCCCTCGAACTCGTAGACGGAAGAACTCTTATTGCGAAGCATAATGTGCCCACAGGTTATGACATGCATTGGAAAAATATTGAAATTCTCAGAAAAGGAGATGCAGAGCAGAAAGAGTAGAGTGCAGGGCCGCCGAGAGCAATTCCGGCAGCAGGGTACGCAGCGGCCCCAGTCCCTAAATATTCTCCGCTTCTTCTTATCAATGTTTGCTGTTTTTCAAGGAAGCTTGAATCAAAAATTATGCATACATGCCTAGCCAACCACCAGGTCCCTGTGCAATTTCATCTTTTGTCCTCTTGGTGTCTGGTGGTGTTTTTCTAAGGTCTGCGATGTATAATTAAGTTAAAAGTCGACAGAGGTCCCTCGTGGAGCGAAACGACACCGATAAATTAATTGTTAATCACGAGAGTAATGTTTCTAGTGGTTTTCGGATGTTGGAAAATGGAAAAGTGGGTTGAAATTAGGGGATAATTTTGTTTGGTTCAATTAGAAAAAGGACAAATTGTCAATTTAACGGGGAGGGAAAGTGTCGAGATGAGAGGGAGAAAAAATTCATTTTGTGCGTGGACAACAAATGAAAAGTTGACCATGGTGTGTTGTGTTGTGTCGTGTGGCTTACTAAGTGCACTCTTGAATTCTTAATCAAACCTATTAGGGCCGCCCTAATTGCACCTTCTTAGTTGTAATGAAGAGTAGGAAATTGCATTTTATTTGTTATGCGTCTCGGTCCAAGTGCATCGCAACATCTTCATTTTTACTCAATTTGAATATCGGAAAAGCTAATTCCAAAATTACTTATTTTTTTTTGAAAAGTTGTAGTAAAATAAAATAAAGAGATCGACTTTCGTTATAAGAAGTTTATTCACACTGAACCAGAATAAGTCAGGCTTGGTCACTTGCCTTCAAAAGTCTTGGGGTAAATTAATATGATGGTATGGGCACACAAATCTCTCTTATGACCACACCTGCGGCTTCATTGATGTTTGTTTGGTCAATCCACATCTCTAGATAGAAGAATAGGCCAGATGGCAATTGGGGTTTAGTTAGACAGGAGTCAAGTTTGGTTTGGTTGTTTGTTGATCTGAAGCTCTCGCTTCTTGTTGCCAAGCTCTTTTAAACCATTGTACAGCAGGGGGTCAACACCTGGTACTGACCACCAATGTTCTACATTGGTCACTGCCCATATACCAATCGAATGGAGCCCTTATTCTAATAAGTGCCCTCTAGAGGCAATGTGGTTGATCCAAAATCTATGAATCACTTGTCTGTAATGGATATTTTCAAAATACCACAAATGGGCCAGTTAAATGTATTCCTTATATCGAACCACACCAGAAATATATTAAAACTGCAATTACTATTACAAATTCAACCAAAGAAAATTAAAAATTCGTTGTAATGAGGTTTAATCTATATTCATTTTGATGGGAAAATAAAAAACAAAATTAAAAATAGCTATTTGCCATAGAAATTCCTTCCGGGATAATATTTCTGACTCGATAAATAAATCAGGAAGGTAGGAAGGAGAGAAGAGAATGATTTAAAGGAGGACTTATCTTAACAAGTATTTTTTCCACACTGGAACAGTGGAACTAAGTACACCGAGAGTGGATGGGAGCACACCAAAAAAAAAAAAAAGTGAAGGTAGTAGTTGGTTTTTAACAGGGAGATTTCGATAAGTAAGACATTCGAAGCAGAAAGTAATCTCTTAATGGCAGAAGAAGGGACTTGTGAAAAAAGTTATTTTAACTCGAAAACGCAATCACTCCGTAGGGAAGAGAGAGCATCCAGGAAATAAGAAAAGAGCTCGCGGAGAGAGACGGGAAGATGATGTCGAAGGAACTTGTACTCGGCTATCTTTAATCGAAACCTTCTTCGACGTTTATTCATTGGGATGAGAAGTGAAAAAGCCGAAAATAGCTCGCGAAGAAATGAAGTGTGAAGGAGCCCCTGACAAAAGAAACGACTTTGCCACTGACATTTCCTCATCCCCATTAAAATGGCATGTTGGCAAACGATCTACGTCATTTCCTACAACTACATTTCATAAGTTAAACCAAACCAGCATGTCAATATTTTTTATGAAACAATCAAAGGAAACAATGGTAATAGTAGTAGTACCTACTACAGTATAGTAGTGATATTTTAGGTCCCCTGTGGCAGCAAAGACCATAGGGGACCTGTCAAGAACAAAAGTAAACAGGAAACAATGGCATAAAACATTGTCTTAATAACAAAATAAAGTATAAAAATGTTATACAGTACTAATGAATAAATTACACACCTATGGCCATAAATAAGCTTTATCTTCATTTTAACCCATGTTGTTCAAACAGCAAGTGGGTAGTTTGACTTTCTGTCACTAGGGACAAAGTTCATTCTATTTTTTGAACTGGTTTTTGCAGGGGGGTTTTTGTAAGGGGTGGAAATTTGACCCCTTTGTAAAAGTAGCGTGGTCTTTATTCCTAATGGCAGAAAGTTGAACTACCGTACATCAGTTGCAGCACACAATTAAACGTGCGAAAAGAAAGGGTTAAAAAAGAAAATCTCAGAGTATGAATAAAAATCCAGAAATTTGCAATAAAATCAAAATCAAATTTTCTTACTGAATCTACACAATTCAAGAAAACAAAATACTCGAGAAAGATTAACACCTTCTGCCAAAAGTGTTAAAGACAACAAACGAGCCTGACCAAAACACCAAAATCAAATGTGACTTAACAGCTTGGGTAGCAATGGGGTGAAGTGAAGATTTTTATGACCATAGGTGTACATCCGTTCACTAAATTCTGAGTTAAATACACTTTTTAATGAATTACTATTCTCAATTGTCATAAAACAGACAAATAAGCTTCCCATACCCCGCAATGGTAAAATAAAAACTCCCCAAACATCATTGACTGCCATTGGCTCGGCTTTAGTCAATGGTTTTGTCTTCTTCGAAACAAAATGTTTTCAACTGTTCTGTATATGCATTCAGACCATTCAATAATATCAACATTCTTGTTTGTGAACCAAGAAATCACTTTTGTTGTCTTGTGACTACAGGCAAAATCTTAACAAAACACAAAAAAATCATCTTCTATGAAGATTTTCAAAACTAGGGATAAGAAATGGGCTTTGAAACAACTTTCAGATAAATTGTGAATACAGTATTTTTTTTCCTTAGATTGTTTCAGAAAAAATAGTGACATTCTGGGTTTCTAAACTTATGAAATATGAAATGTGAATTGCAAAACGTTTTGCATCAATCGTCTCAACATTAGTCAGCAAACAAATTATGGTTATTTTTCACTTTGAGATAAATTTTGATGATTTTTTTCTGTGATGTGATGGGAAAGACATGTTAATGACCAAGGGTGAAGCGGGGTTTTGAAAGAATGGTTCAATTCTTTGTTTTCAAAATGACATTTCGAGTCATCTCGTCGTCCCAGAGGGGAAAATCGTAGTGAATGGATGTTGGTCTAATTCTTTGGGTTAGAGCCAAATGGAAATGCCCCTTCCTTTTTGTCTTATTCTTAGCATGGACAGGAACACCACGAATGAATGAACTTCTTAATGATGTGCTTTGAATAGTTCACTTTTGTTTTCATTCCGGTTTTTACTCGAATGATTTCACTGATTCCAGGAAATTTTTTTTTAATGTTTGACACTTTTCTTTTTTAGTGTAGAAGTTCCTATTAACAAATAACAATTAATTATAAACAGTGGTAACCAGGATAACACAAATATGGCCACACTTGTTAAACGGCAGAAAATAGGCCCAAAATGATCAAGAGTGTTGTTGTTTTCTTTAATATTTGAAGTGTTTGTTGTTTAGTTGGCTTTTCTTTTCAGATGACAAGATAAGTGTTGTAAATTGTTAAATAGAAGAATTATTGTGTGGAGAGTGACAACCAATACTTGTGAATTGTGAATTGGTGATTGAATTATAAAAGAGTGGTAACCAGAATATAAAAATATTCCCACACTTATTAAATAAAATTCACAAAGGGCAACAATTTCACTGATTTTTACCAGATGCATTGAAATATTAAAACTAAGTTTAATTTTGAAATTTATTCATCACTTATTCTGATTAAAATGGATTTTAGTGAGAATAGGTGACATCTGGAGAGGTAACTGGAGTAGCTTGGAAATCGAAACAGCCAACGGACGGTATCAAATTTCCACCAAAGACAACGGGCTGTGGCTAAAATGGCAGCTATAAGCCATCACAGCGCCGGACACTAATTGCAGTACAAAATCATTATTTCAAAACATGTTTGCTAAATTGGGTTAGCCTGATGGGCTATACAAGTAACTAGAGAAATCTGGTAAAACCAAATGGTTAATATAATTTTGTGAGGATTTAGCAAAGTGACCAAAACCATACAAAGCTTGACAATACATACTGACTAGTGGTTCAACAAAGTTATCCGGAGTCATGAGCATAGATCACCAGAGAAACAAGTGTGTCCAACTGTGTCCAACAGAAGACTTAAAGTGATCCCAGATCACTTTAAGGGCCAGGAGATCATCAAATGATTAAAGAATACCAAGGGGTAACCTTTGATGATTCTAGGGCTTCCCCGATTCATCTAAGAGAACAAAAGACTACTGTACCATAGAAATGAAACGATTACTATTGTGAACAGCAGTTTATAATTAAAATACATAATTCAAAACATAAGAACAGAAAACAAACACAAATTCCATTGTAAACCCTCAAAAACCATCCACAATATGTATAAACTGGTGGCAATAAATGACACTAACTTTAATCTTGGGTGGCTGTGGATACAGCCTTTTGTACTGTGTATGTGGGCTGTGTTGCTTTATTTTTAGTGATTTGGAGAAATTTGGGTCATTGCAGAATAGAATTGGGGAAAATGTTGTCAAACGTAAGAAATGAACTTTGAAAACGTGTATTTTGCAAAAAGTCAGTTTTCATTCTTTGCTCAGTTCTCGTCAGAACACATTTGATTGCATATTTGTTTTGAAATATTTATTAATATCTTCCATCCTTCCATACATGTTTTTCTTTCTTTAAATTATCTAAAAGATTTTTACTGAATTTTACATTTTACACACAATTTACTCAGAATCTACAGAATTCTCGTAATTTCTATACGTCTGATATTTACTGTACCAAATTTTGGTAATTTCTATACGATAGAAGGAAAAAAACCTTTAAATCCATATAAATACTGTTAAAATTCCGAAATTCGATGTAAATCACTTAGAAAACGACAAAAAAATCAGTAAAAATCATGTATAAAAAACCTTTTACTATAAAAACCATCCACCATCCATTAAATCGACTTTTATTTCCTTCACCTCCAGGATTCGGTCTTTGGCTCCTTAAGGTGATTGGAGGTAAGGGAATGTTGAAAGCATCGAAAATGTGCTCGACGTTGTGCTTCTTTTGTAAATCGCTCATCGCTTGCGTCCAGTTTCTGTGGTAATTCCTAATCCGGGATTTGTACGAACTGTGTGGTGCTGACACGCCAACGTTGACAGTCTCTTTGACTCCCCCCTTGCCGGGTTTCGGTGAAGGGCCGCCACCAATGGCCAAACACGTCATCTCCATTACCAGAACCATCAGAAGCACCAAATACTTGTATAGTCTCATAGAGGTCTGTTTGGAAGAGAATAAATAAAATTGCAAATAGTTATATAGAAATTCCCAATTTTCGCTCTGATAAACATGTGTGTTGTGGCATGAGGGCATTTGTCCACACGACTTGAGAAAAAGAAAAATTCCCTTTTATTATTATTTCTGTCGTGAGAAACCGGTCTCAGCTGTTGTTGGCAACGATCGCCACGTTTGCCCGCACGTCGAGTAACGGTAAACAGAATTTTTTTAATTTTTCTAAATTTTTCTCATTTTTATTTCTTATTATTTTGGCTTAAATCTCACTGCCCCTAAAGATGCATTAAGATGCTAATGCGGAGTCTTCACACATCACCGCAGTGCACGCGATTGAAACTTCACTGCATGGCTAAATTACATGAATTTAGGGAAAATTACACTTTGATCTCATTTGCCAGGCATTAATAATGTATCAGATATTAAAAATTTATTTTCCACCTCGTTATAAGGACAATAAAAAATGGGCATGTTCTGCGCTTGGGTGAAAGATGTTCTAGGTGGAACATCTTTTAATCTTCTGAATATCAACCTTGTACACATATGTGCCAAAAAATTTTCCCTTGCAAAATAATTTTTTTACAAAGGGGTTTGTGCAACTCAAAAATCATGTATGATTCATTGGTCGTCTGTCACGTGTCACATTTGTCAAAAAGCAAATATAAGATTATAAAAATTCATATGTCGACATGTCGCTATGTTCATGATTTTTGGGTTATGCAAACCCCTTGTTGAGTTTGTTCATATTATATTAAATTATGTTCTGACAAAATTTACGTCAAAAATGTACAATTAATTAATTAATTAGGTATTCAGTCTGTATTTTTCTTGCCTCTTGAACTCCCAGCTTAAATTTTTAGTAAAATTTATTTTCCACCTCGTTATAAGGACAATAAAAAATGGGCATGTTCTGCGCTTGGGTGAAAGATGTTCTAGGT
>JAQFZO010000632.1:0-22336 GCA_034695885.1 Geophilus flavus | reverse complement strand
GGGTTCGTTGGGCGACGTTTGTTGGCTTTTTCTTGTTGTTGTTCGGTCTCGAAGCGACGGAGGTCGAATTCGATTTCCTTTGCGAGGCCTTTGTCGGCTGATAGGATGTCTTTCACTTCGTTTTTGTAGTCTTTCATGAGTTCCTGTTGAATAGAAGAGATTTAGTGTTTAGATTTTTTGTGTCGTATTGCAATAAACAGATTTTTGTCAACGTTTTGTTGTCGACTTTTTTTTATTTTCAATTTTTTCACCGATCATAAATCGATTAAAAAATCGATCCTACGAAGGTCAATCAAAAAGTAATTGAGTGAATTTTTCACAGCAAAACTGTGATGCATTTGGAAAAATCAAAATACACATTTTGAAGAGCATCTAATTCTCTACTCTCCCCCGAAAAGGCAGGCGTGTACGCTTTCTGCATTCTGAGCTACAGCTGTTCCAAAATGGTGGGGTAAGCTGGAGACGTTCGCGACTGTGGAGATCAAAGTGTGGCCAACTGGACAAAAACTGCAGCCCTACAGCATCCAGACTACAGTCCAGATCTGGCGCCCTCTGACTTTCACTTGTTCGGACCTCTAAGGCCCGAGGAAAATGGAAGTACATTCTTGCCAATTTTATGTGCCTAACCTTGACAAATGGCTTTTCTAGCAGTATTTGTATAGCTGTTTCATATGCATTTCAAAGCATATGTGCCAAATTTTATATTACATTTTCCTCGAGCTAATTTTTGTGTACCTGAAGCTAGGCGCCAAAATTTTGGGCACCCAATTTTGGCACTCATTTCTCTCGGACCTTATGCAACACCTTGCTGGCACATGCTTCCAGAGTGACAGTGAGGTGAAAACAGCTGTGCGTTCATGGCTTTGCTCCCAGCCGAACGAATTCTACGCTATGGGCATCGAAAAGTTGGTGTCTCGTTGGGATAAATGTATCAATGTTAATGGTAGTTATGTTGAGAAATAGATAAATGTTCACTGTTCAAAATGTATATAATGATTTTTCCAAATATACATAGCAGTTTTGCTGAGAAAAATTGACTCAATTACTTTTTGATTCACCCTCGTAATTTTCCATTGGCAATTCTCTGCACTATTTTAAACATGTAGTGCTTCCCAATGTCATGTGACATTGTTCAGCCAATCCCAAAGCTATACTGTAGATGGATTCGACTGTAATTTTCCTCCAGCCAATGGGGATTTAGTTCAATCCTTGTTGAAAAGACTTTAGTATCAGGGGTATATGATAAGGAATTACACTGTTTGAATAGTAAGGGTACAACGATAAGGGGTACACTACTTGGATAATAGGGGTATAGGGATAAAGGGTACACTACTTGGATAGTAAGGGTACAGGGGCACTTTGAAAGTCTTAAAGGTACAATAAAGGGGTACACTATTTGTAAGTATTCAAAGGGCATACGTATTGTAAAATATTAAGGATAAATGATGGGTACACTGATAAGGGGTACAAAACTTATAATAGTGACTTAACGCAATCTTGTACGACTCCATTTTCTGACAACGACAAACTGATATGTAAATTTCAACTTGTGACGTCACAATATCGTTACATCTAGGCTTGGTTTGTCATTCTGAGTTAACTCCCATACTTACATGTAGAAGTACATTACATGTTTGTAAATTGTGTAACACTGAATAATGTATACTACATACGTACATGTTTGTACAAAAGAATGTATACATGATATACCCTTCACATTATCAAGGATACAAATCCAATTACTGTATTAAAGATGAATATTCAAGGACTTTTAAAAGATGTACCCATTCCATCTTTTTTCAATCCAAATCCAAACCAATCACAAACCCAAACCCCAACCCAAACAGAAAACCAATGATAATCACTCTCCATCAAGACTGACCCAAGAAAAACAACAAAACCATTAAAAATGACATCACAACCAATGATGACATCACCCAACCCAAACCACCCAACCTAACACATCAGCATTCCCCATAATCCCTTAAAAAACACGCCACTTAACACATTACAATGTGAAATTGCAAAAACACTTACCATACAAAACATGTATGAAACTGACCGAGATGAGCAAGTGCAGCTAACGTCTTAATAACAGTAATCACCCAACGCACTCGCATGTATGATTGACGTAAACGCCGCCTTTTCTCGCTAATTACATGACGTGCCCACGAGAAATTAACTCGCACAAAAACATAATTCCATTTTCACATTCCCATTAAAACTTTATTGTCCAAAACCCGAATTAAAAAACACAAAACGATCCGCGGGACACTTTCCTTCTTCCACTGAGTCATCACAGATCGATGCAGCGCCAACGACGCCCCTTACGGCTGCTGTTTGCAACCGTTTTGCTACTGACGTTACTGTCTACTTTTCTTTCATCGTTTGGAATCGAGCCAAAATTCACTTATAAAATATTTGTGGGGAAAAATGATGGCGCAGGCGCATCTCGAGTGTGTTGCAGGGAAGTCATGTATCGAGGGGTTAAGGAGTTTTTTTTTTTTTTTTTTTGGTAGGGTTGGATAATTGAAGATTCTAGTCTGATTTTGCACACACGCACTTGATGTGAGTTTTTAATGGTGATTGACAGTTGCATTGGAAATTTGCATTTTCTCCGGGTGGTGTCGTTTGTATCTGATTTTGTGGGGTTTAATAATTCATGGATGGATGGATGAGACATTTGGTGTAGTGTGTCTGGTTTTGGTTGGGCTTGGATGTGCCTGTTGGGTGTTTTTTTATTTTGAAAGTTGGGGAAATGTGTTTTTTATAGGTTAATTTTTTTGGAGTATTTGGAAATTTTAGAAGTTAGAAGTGTTTTAGTGATAAATCAGTCCAACTGGTTTTAACACAGTGTTGAAGAGTGGATCTGAAAGCACAAATAAATCCTAAAAGCTGTGTAAAAAGTATAGAAACAGGTTTCATAATTGGATTATTTTTATACAGGGTGTTTACTTTAAGACAAATGCACTTTTCATTTACTAACTCGTTAACGGGCTGAGCTAGAGCAAAAGTTCAAATTAGAAAGTTGCGCGTGCTCTAGAAATTGTCAGCTCGGTGGAAAACCAAACGACGACGAATAGCACGTTGTGCCGCCCGACGACCAAGCAGAATCCAGAACTTCTCTCGAACATAAGCTAAAACTTCCTGAATCCCTGCATGGTGAAGTCGAATGTGCGAGTCAAGTAGCAGCAAAATGATGAATGGTTCTCCCAGGATAGCAACTGTTTATTTCATAAATCGGAAATGAAAAGTGCATTGTTGCATGTCTGACATAAAATTTGTTGACACTATTGGATTCGGCATTCATACTTTGCTAAAGGCTCGTCTGTTTGGTTTTTAGATATTGTGAACAGCTTTCTTGAAAATTGACTGGTTTGTCTTAACGTAAACAACCTGTATAAATCAGTACAGGTCGAACCTCGATTTAGCGAACTCGAAGGAACCGGCAAATAAGTTCCTTAAATAGGGAGTTTGTTATACCCGATATAGCAAACTAATTTGTTAAATCGAGTCAATGGGAAATGTCATGGTAAAATCGTCGACAGTGAATTCCGTGGACCGCGGTATATTAAATTGTTTTGCCACCATTTCTTTTTTCCTGCCTCCACTTCTTTTGGAATTTCAATCTTTTTCGAAATTGGTAGTAGATTTCTCGTTTCTGAAGTCAAAGCAATGTAAAACCTCACGAGTACTCACTTTGGGTTGGGGCAGCCATTTTTCTAAAAGAAGGGAGTCTTAAATCAAGAGTAACGTGACTTCGAATTCGTAAAATGTGTTCGCTATAAGCGATAATTCGCTAAATCGGAGTTCGTTATATCCGATTTTTTAACATTTCGTCTATGGAAAACCAACCAAACACGAAGAGTGTATTCGTTATATCGAGCAATTTGTTATATCTGAGTTCGCTAAATCGAGGTTCCACCTGTATAACTATCCCGTTAATCGGATAACCGGATAATCGGATAATCAGATCAGCTGCTTATTTGGTAAAAAACTTTGAATTTTTTAATTGGTCCAAAATGAGGGATCAGGAAGTATGGTCAAACGTCCAAAAACCAAGAAATGAGAAGAGGTATAAGGACTTCATCATTAACAGAGCCCACTTGATAGTTTTCTCCCTAAATTCAATTGGTTTATACAATCAGTCTACTAAATTATATGGAAGTGGCAAAATCTAATGGTGATAATTAAGGAAAAGTATTTACAATTAATGGGTAAAGGATGGCACCACAACTTTCTGTACAGAGCACAATGTCTTCGTTGTTCGGACACTGATGCATCGATGACAATTCTTTACTCTCAGTCGACTCTTTCTCTTCTGGCGACAATATGGCTCATTGAGTGACTGGGCATCACAGCTTTGACTGTAAGCTCTTTGACTCACATTATAATTATCGATGCAATGCTAAACATTGAATTGCAAATGAAGTAGGTGGAATAAAGTTTCGCATAACATTTTCATCTAAAATTTATGACAAATATCAATTTGCACTTTTTTGTTGTAATGGCTTTCAAGCGGTTCTGTTCTTCAGAACCTAGAGACAGAAATTTAACCACACATTTTATTGCTTACATTAGTGCACTGTAAATCTTTTTGCCTAATCTATATAAGCATTTAAAGTGACTAAAAAGCGTAGTTGTTTAAATTATTTCAGTGAATTTAAATTAAAATGACTAAAATTTAAATCAGACACTTTTGCTACTAAATTCAGCAAAATTAAGCATTTAATGATTTTTTTATTAACTTGGATAGTACACTGACTGTAGGTTGTGATTGTTTAGTTTTTAGTTGTTTAAAAACATACCATTGGTTTCATTTCAAATCCATTGTTAATTTTGTTTGTTTCCCCAAAGATATATAAACATCTGAATAATACAAACAATAGATGTTTACTAAGAACAATGTAACTTTTTAATTTAGTGCATTGTTTGATGTTTCACATCCCTCCCATCTGATCACTTGATCAAATAAACAAATTTTATCATATTAAAAAATTATAAATTATTTACTACACATTCTATGGGTGTTTTGTAACCTATTTACAACATGTAGGCTTGAATTAATCAATGAACCAATACATAACATTAATTACTCAGCTGCTAAGAGCAGTTCATTGTGTTGGAATGACCTTTACCATCTCAGTACAACAGTGAAAACATGAGATAAACAAAATTGAAACTCCCAAAACATGATAGAAAACTCATTTCCTGCTATAAGGTTGTCAAATTCTTTGTGCTTTGTCATTAATTTTTTTACCTTATCACAAGTTTCCTGTTATAAAGAGTACTTTTTCCTTTCAACTTTCTTTTTTTCCTTTTCATCAATGGCACCATATGCCATACTCAGTCATAAAGTTTACGGATGTGGGTCGTAAACGATGCGATTCGTGTCTAAGTGTTTTTTTTTAACTTAAAAAAAATAATTTTAGTTTTTTTTTCAGTCATGTAAAATAAAAGATTGAATGTTTTTGTATAAATGTTTCAAGAATTTATTTGTTTTATGCAAATTGTTCACTGAAAAGACATCTCAGTTGATGTGTTTTCCTGGAATTGGGTTTTTGTTGTTGGTGTGTAATGGAGATAGGGCGCCATCTGTTGGAAAGAATGGGGATTACTGAATGCTGCTAGCTGGTGGCAATGTTAGGAATTATATTAGGATCATCACATTAAAGCTGCACTTATTGCAAGATAGTAAAAAATGTTCTGTCATTGGTCGAGACTGGTCATTGTAGTTTTTAGTACATAAAGAAATAATCCCTGACCGGTTGCAGTGATTGCGCCTTAAAAATTCTGTTGCTTTTGGAACGGTTGCATCTAGAAACCGATCACAGGCCATTTCATGCATTTGTTTACAGTGCAATGTTCCTTCATCCAAGCATTTAATTGGTTATTGCAATCACATGACAAGTGCGGCTTAATACCAGGAGTGTGTATTGGAAAAAAGTTTGATACCAATACTAATACCCAATGAATTTTCAATACAAATACCAATACTTTGTTGAGTGGTTCAGTCCACAGTGAAAATCGACCAATCACTTCACTCTCTCATGGGACTCTAACTTTGAATGCTAATATTAATTTACCATAGGATTTCTTAAATTTAGATAAATGACTTCATGTAATGACTTTGTGAAGTCCAGACCATCTTTGCTGCGCCCGAACGTATAGTATCCCATGTATCGGAGCAAACGGGCACTTACGCTTGCGCTTACTTATTGCGCTTGAGCTTCGCGCTTGGTTTTGAGGCTACTTCCTGATCCAACTTATGATTTATAAGCATGCATGCATGCACACCGTTCAAAAACAAAATGGAGGTTCTTAGCACCTATCAAACAGCTTTGGCTTGAGCTTAAGCACAAGCGTAAGTGTCCGTTTGCTCCGGGCCTTACAGCTTTTGATTGTATATTAATTTCAATTTCCAGTCTAAAACTAATGCTAGGTACACACTTGTTGGAATTAATTCATTTTTGCTGACATAAGAATTTATCTTATGAATGACAATATATTTGTGGTAACGCAATACCAGGCCAACCCACCCTATAAAACTGCTTTAAACCACTTCATTCTTTAATGTGATGGATACTGTTACATACCATTTAGAATGTTAACAGGTACAGTACAGTAGTTCAATATTTTCATAGAAAGGTCTGGAAAACATAGCGGAGAGCGACCACCGAGCATGCTCAGAAGATAGTAGCCTCCCATTGGCTGCAATTCTTTTTTATTCAGAATAATAGAATAACTAAATTCTAACAAGTGAACCTAGCTTTATTCACCACCTAAATTTTTTTCTATTAACAACAATTTAATTTCCAGTTGATAATTACAAGGCACACAGAACAATAAGCTGTCTTCATTTCATTGCACTTTTTATGCACAACTAAATTTACCTACATCAATAAAATTACTTGATTTGTGGCAAAGGTTTAGGCGGAACAATAAACTTCTTGACCGACTCCGGTTCCTTTTTAAACTTAGAAGTAATTTTCGTCGGTTGCCACATATCATAAGCACGAAAATGACGCAACACTTGTTGAGTCGTTCCTAAATCAAGTTTGTATTCTTTGGCTAGAACTTGTGCACTCCATCTTTCAGGCTCTGCTTGATGCCTTATGAGTAATTCTATGGCTTGCCTCATTGATATTTTTCCTGTGGGGATTACTGCAGGTTCCACAAAACCATACTCCGGTTCTTTCACCATGTCCCTGCTCTGAGGAAGTTTTCTAGGATCTGGTTCAGAGTCACTATCCTGCAATTGAAAGTTATTTTTGATTTTAGATGATTGTTTTAAGAAATTGTTGAAAAACTTGGCTTTCTAGCCAAAATTGTGAAAGGGGAGGACAATGGTCTCAAATTTGATAATGGAAATATCGTATAATGTCAGTACGATCTTTATCGCTGACTAGCATTTAGGCATGCGTAGATCGCATAGCCGTGACAGTATGCATCGAACACCAAAAACGCATGCGATAGACATTTTGTTTTATTCACATGGAACCATTGCTATGCGTAAGCAATGGAAAAGAAATTTTTTCCAAGTTTCTATAAACCCTGTTGTATTATTTTGAAATATGTTTAAATTTAGTTAAATATCTCAATTATCCAGTTTTTGTTAGCATTTAAAGAATTGCTAGATAACCAATACAGAAAATTAGTCTTATTAATCTTAACTTGAGACGAATTAACAAGGGTTTAATACACGAGATTAAGTCATGATTTCATGAAACATTTAATTTTTTGAATGGTTTAGTTGACAATGGCTTGTACACTTACAGGGACTCACAGGTATTGTGCTGTAGTTAGAAATTTTGTAAAATGTAGCCTTTAACAACCCAATCAGAGGGTTGATTTTGTTTTTATTGTTTTTGGTATTTGTTTTTCTGCTTTCCTAGTGGCCAAATTAGCAACTAATAATTAAAAACAAGTAAAAACAAAACTATTTGGTTTATAGAAGAATGTTTTTTGCTGGTTGTTAAAAACAGTTTTTAAAAAACAGATAAAAATGCAATCAAACATCAAAAGCAAGAACTGAATAGACATAGTTTGTTATTTATGATTTAGTCCAAATAAGCAGCAGGTCTGACTAACTGAAACCCACAGGTTTGTTTGGCCAAACGGGGAAAAAATCTCTATTCGGTGAAAGAAGTATACGCTCCATAAAGTTATATCTTATAACTAATTTTACATTGATGCAAAAAATCTGTAATTTTAGGACAAAAAACTCTTTGAGTTGAGGAATCTTTTAAGCCCAAACAGAACTTAATCCATTGGATAGTTTTTTTTAATGCGCAATTAAAATATCGTATATAACTAAACTTTTAATTTCTGCTTTGCCACAAACACTTGTATTAGGACAACTGTTTTAAAGATTCAAAATATCTATACCAGCCACATAACTTCACCCCTGATTTTGAGAGATTTTTTCAATATTCGAAACTCGACTTATACGCCAAGGTTCACAAAAATTTGTTTCATCTCTGTTAATCGATTTTTCCGCGATTTGGAATTTTGTGGTTTGAGTTTTCGGCGGTAAAAAATTCCGCGGTAAATTTTAAAATATTCCGCGGTTCGTTTATTCCGCGGCTAAATTTCCGCGACCCCATCTCTGTATTGTCAGTGTAGCCAACTTAACCATTCAAAAAATTCAAATATCCCTTTACTTCTTGACTTTCCCTCGTACAAAAATTTCGTCTGGTTATGTATAAAACCCTAAAAAAACAGAATATCAAAATCAAAATTACAGCTGCTCCTTTTCCTTCCGATTTCACATAAACTTCTTTCAACCTATTCAAATGTTCTTGGGGAACCTTCACGGCTTCCTTACTCTCAGGTGTATCTGAGAAATTAATAGAAAAAAAATTAAGTTAAAATTTATCCATGATTTATATGATTTTTCATTACTAATTGCATCCTGCAGATATTTAACTGTTGATGGATGTCTGGGCGCCGGTTGGGGTTTTTCTGTCGTCAGTCTCTTCAATGCCCGGTTTCCCGCATTGTAGTTGCGGAAAGGACGAATTAAGACCGAGTAAACTTTACCCATCATTTGTGTAATGTGTAAGTAGAGAGACGAGTTGTTTAAGGAGATTTTTCATGCACTCATGCTCGAAACACGGTGGAATCCATGATGGATTTAAATGACCGCAGAATTTGTAGCGCCATCTAGTGACAATATTTTTCTTTTTTTAGAAAATACAAAAGATAAAGAAACGTAAAGAAATAAAGCTAGTTGAGGTTTTGTTGAGTTTTCTTGTTTATGCGTCGTAATAAGGAAATTTTGAGGATCTGAGTAGTGATTTGGAGCCTTCTAGTGAGAAAATTCTTTTTTTTTGTATTTTTATTTTTTTTTCCTAAGAATTGTAAAGAATTTGAGGATTTTATACAGAAAAATCGTATGAAAAATAAATTGATGAAAATTATTTTGCTCTGACTCGGGATCTGAGTTCTGAGTAGCATAATGTGAGTAGTAATTTGGCGCCTTCTGGTGACGAAATTCATTTTTTTTTAATTTTAAATTTTTCTTTAGAATTTTAGAGAATTTGAGATTTCTGTGCAGAAAAATAAAAATTATGAAAATTCTAAAGATCTAAGTACTGGTTTGGCGCCTTCTAATGACAAAATTAAATTTTTTAAATTCATTTTTTAATATTTATTTTTCTTAAGAATTTTAATAAATTTGAGAATTTTATGCTTGAAAATGAAAACTTCTATCTTGTTGATGGAAAATAAAATAAAAAAAGATTTCATTATACTTTCTAAAGCTGAAAAACTCAAAATTTCCATTCCCCTAACTTTCCACGCAAAAAACTTCACTTTCACCCCACCAAACCTCACCCAAATCGCCTCCCATCTGTCTGCCACGTGGCTTACTGTTTACAGACCCTTTACCTCACCAAAAAAATCACGTGACTGAAAAGGCACGCCAGCAATGTGGCCTAATGGGCGTCGCACGATGGTCGCACCTGCCAATCACTGGCAATTGCTGGATGAGGTCAAGTAAGGAGTATTCAAAACAAAACTCCCAAAAACCCCAAAAAACCGTATAAAAACCCCCAAAACCGCACTTCCAACCCCGAACCCCCTCAAAAACCCTCAAAACCCCCAAATAGTAACCCAAAACCCCCTTTAACCCGCCAAAAACCTATTTTTACTGCGCATTCCATCGCGCGCATCCGAATTCTCCCAACTCTGTCACGCTGCAAATCCCATTCCGGTTGTCGTATTCAAACAGACTCGGCAATGGGCATCTGTAGCCCATCAAAACACGCGAAAAGGATAAAGTGACACGATTTAGTGATCAATAAGACATTTGGGGATAATTATCCTCAAAGATAAATTACGAGGTAAGAAATTATCGGGTTCGAATTCGACTTTGGCCGGCGCTCGCGGTTGCGGGTTGCGATGTTTTATCATTGAGGAATGCAGCTGTCAATATGGCGGATGCTTGACTGCCTCGACCCTTGAAAAATCAAAGTTTTCTTCGAGTTTTGTGGCTGTTTGGTGGGTTGTTAGGGTTTTTCTGGGGGTGTTGGTTTGGGATTGTTGTGTTGTGTGTTGCGGATGGGGGTTTTGTTGGGTATTGTTGGGGTTTTTATGGTTTTGTGCTTTGTTAGTTTTTTTTTTAATTGAAAAAAGTGATTGTTGTGAAAAGTTTTGTTGGTTTGTATGTTGGGTGTTGATTGTTGATTGTTGAGGTGTGTGTTGAAACAAATTGTTGTAGTTTTTCAACTTTTTGTGTTTTTTTGTAGGGTTTTATTAAAAAAACAAGAAAAGTTTGTTGTTAAAAGTTTTGTTGTTTTATTGGGTTGGTGTTGATTGTTGTGTTGTTTGTTGAAAAACTACAATAATACCAAAATAAATTGCTGTAAATTTTCAACTTTTTTCTCTTTTATTGTTAGTTTTTATATTCATTTTTTTGGTTTTTTAATATTTTTTTCTTAAAAAAAAGTGAATTGTTGTGAAAATGTTTTTTGTTGTGTATTGTATTGTATTGTTGCATGTTGACTGTTCTGTTGTGTGTTGTAGATCTGTGTTCCCTTCCTATTGTTATCATTTTGCAACATTTGTTTTAACTTTTTATTTTTTTTAAATTGATTGTTGAGAACATTTTTGCTATTTTATTGTGTTGATTGTTGTGGGCATGACTTTTCATTATTACAACTCACTGCCAATCACTTTAACAACCATCTAATTCTCCCTTCTTATATTTTTCCAGAAAACCAAGAAAACTCCAAACCGACTGCCCGGTCTTCGAAAACCCGCTGACCATTGTGACCAGATGGACCCACTGGATACCACTACCAACAAATCCAACATCTGACACCAGGGAAATGCATTTCACTGAAAAAACGCCATCCATGTGACAAATCACCTGTTCAGCGAAAGGAATTATGCGCTGTTATCCCAACGCAAACCCGGGATGTCGTGCCAAAAACACGCGGTTATATCCGTTCGACTCTAATTAATCATCCAAATTGATGTTTGTCCTCGCACTAAACTTCGCCGAGGACAAAACAAACTTTGCCATATGAATCGCAAGGAACCGTTGGATCGGAAAAATCAAAATCGTCTGAAAAGTTTGTCGCCGACACCAGCGCCGACATATGTCGGCAACAACAGGCAGATGTTGCAGGAAATTCGTGATAATTTGAGTCATTTGCATAAAATACAATCGGATCCGGGCGGAAAGAACGAAACGATGCAGATCAAGACGGATTTTGCATACTCTACCGGCAATTCTTTGTCCGGCGGTTCGACTAGTCACGGGACTAAGTCTACTTCGTACCGGCAGAAGGCACTAGCTGAGATTAGGAATAGTTTGTTGCCTTTTGCCAACGAGAATGGATTGAGTAGTGGTGCGAGTACTGCGAGTACCATCAGTAGTACCACGAGTGGGATCGGATCTGCCAGTGGACTCAGCAATGCCAGTGGAAGCAGTTCGCCATGTCAGAGTGTGGAGCAGAACGGTGTGGATAGGAATCACCAGTATGATGATGTAAGGATAAGGAAGTGAGAGAGTTTTGCCGGAGATGTTTTGTTAAGTGGGGGAAATGTTGTTTGTTGAGGGGAGTACAGAGTAGTAGGAATAAGGCTTTAGGCCCCGCATCAACTAAGGCCGTACAGGACTAGATAAAATACAATCATCAAAAGTAGGAAAATATGACAAGTACAAATTTAATTTTACACAATCCAAAAAAAAACACGTGTGGTTTCAGTGACAAAAATATAAATGTATCCCTGAAATTGATGTGGTTATTATGATTATGCTGGGCATCCACTTGGTGCAATTTGACTGCGATCGTGTGCACAGAGGTAATGCGCATGTTGTGAATTGTCCTTCCTGTGTGCACTACATTTGCTAAGTGATTTCAAAAGTACCTACTTGACCAAGTAATTTTTTACTGTGAGATTGAATCACAGCCAATTACATTGCTTGTTTTGACAAACTGCATTGTGGCAAACTGCAAAGCAAGTGGTTACTCCCTGTTGGTCAAATCATGCCAAATGCATGTCCCTAGTGGAAACTCAAACACAGTTCGCTTTGTGAAAGGCAGGGTGATCGCAGTCAAATTGCACTAATTTAGTAGTAATAGTAGTACATAGTATAATAAAGTTTTAGGTCACTGAAAACTACTTTGACTTCTTGTGAGTTGTGGCCAGACAATTGGTTTTAAGCATGTGACATGGCCAATGGGCTGTTTCAATTCCATTAGCCAAGTTAGGGCTTAGTGATCAGTTTGGACTGTGAATTTGGTAAACTTTATGTATAGGACCTCATCATTAACGAGGATTCCGCACAAGAAAAACCTTGCGAGTATGGAATTTTGGAATGTTGAAACTAGAATTTCCATGGTCAAATGACAGTTCTACAGTATTTTGAAAAATTGTGGAATGAAAGGGAAAATGGCATGTAAGAATTGACATATATCCTTGGGATGCTAAGGTTCTGCTGTGGGATTGTAGATTGGATGGAAATGACTAGCTTGACAATTTTCAGATTTGGCACTCAGTATTTTTGCAATTTTTTTCTATACATGTTTTTGACTTTGCCAATAATATGTAGAAAGCAACCAAAAGAGTTTATTTTGTGTAAAAATCAGATGCAATTGTTGTTTTTGTATGCAATATATAAACAACAAATGCATTTTGCACCAAAACATGTCTGATTTTCATCAGGTCATTCATTCAAAATTTTAAACCTTTCCCTCCTATGAATCTTCATAATACCAATGGCACACATTCATCTGAAAATTTCCCAGCAAATGTTTGTGATAAGAATTACTGGATTTGAGCCCCGGCTATTAGTCGCTGAAATATTTTTGTCAAGGATGTCATTACCATGCACTCAAATGTTTTTATCAAAGCAAACTTCTCAATGTTTTGTTTATTCACAAGGGATAATGGGTTAGATAAATTGCAGACAGTGAGAACAGATTCCAACACTTGATGCAATCTGGTCTTAATAGGCAACTGATTGCCAGACTCTTTCAGCTTCCATGCAAATTTCACATGTTTTTTCATTACTTATCTAACTAACCCAATGTCTCTAATAATGCATATTACATGTACTGTCTTAATTGTACTCATAATTTCTTAAGTGACTGTCCTTATTTCATTTTGATGTAAGCGAAGATTTGGGTCACACTTGCACGCTCAGTCATCGGATGAAATTTCAGCAAAAGATTACAAAAAACAATATCGGGCAGAACTGATGGATATGACGCATATACAATTCCTTACAACAATGGGTTTTGTATAAATAAAGACGATGTTGCAATTGTGCATTTTATGCAATCTCCTGTTGTTGGGGCAACCCAGTCAATGCCAAGTGGAAAAAAGATACCAAAAGAATTCTCAAAGAATTCGGCAAAAGTCGACCTGGATTGATCGAAATCGTCTGAATTTTTGATTCTCCTTTTAGAAGAACTTTTTCTTCATGATTCGACTGTATATGTCCCAGTGTTCAAAGTTCTTCTGGAGGAGTTTTAGCGATTATTTGATTTTGTCACTAATTCATCAGTTCGATTATTCACCTAGTCATTCCATGCTTTGTCATGTGATTAAGAAAACTCACAATTGCAACATCTTTTTTTATTACAAAACTCAAAAGTTTGTATTCATTGTGTTGGGGCAACCCAGTCAATGCCAAGTGGAAAAAAGACACCTCCGGTAGCAAATCCCTCGAAGAATTTGCCAAAATCTTGACCCGGAGAAGGAAACATGAATATTTCGTCGATGAGTGATTATGGAATGCATCCTTGGTCCAGTTGAATAACCACAACCGATCACTGAATCACTGATCATTATCTCTGAACTAGAATTCAAAATCTTCAGCTTTATTTTCCACGCTTTGCAAAATTTCAAATTGCAAAATCATGTTCAAGGCAGTTTTATGACTCCGATAACTGCAAAGAAAATCCAACATATCCCATCACACATCTTTGCTTTTAACCAGCAGTGTAAATTGCATGTTTTTTTGCTCTTCATTCTTACTCATCCCTTTAACCTGGCCCTTTATTGACAGTTATGCAGCATATTTCACTAACTTATCCATCTTTTATCCACTGATAAGACAAATATGCAGTGCTGGCAACATGCCTGAACTGATATAATGATCTTTTATCAAGTTTGCCTCATTTTTTATGAGGAATTTCTTCTTTTTTGCTTTAAAAACTCCTCAAAGGCCAAAAATCACTCTTAAGAGAATTTTTCCACATGAATTTTTTTCCCCTTACATTTGGATCTGAGGTTGTTTTGACCTTGGATAAAGATATGCAGAAAATGGCTTATTTGAAGGCAATGTTGATTATCAGAGACACCTTTATTTGTGCCTGGGGCAAGAGATTTTTTGAATTTGATTGAATGAAGGACTGACCTACATAGCCATCCACTGGAAAGAATAAAATCATCATTCTTTGACCAATTAACAAATCCAGTGTCTGGCATCTGTGTAATTTGGTTTTATACTTGACTGTGTCCTTAGAGGTTCATCTACTAAGACATGTTGATGGAAATTTTATAATTGATGCATTGAGTAAGCAAAAATGCATCAAGTATTTAGATGACTGACCATATGTAAATACCTTGCAACATTTTCCCTAATCATTGTTGTTGGTTTTGAGATTCTCCTTGGACTGAAAAGAGTTTTCACATAGCTAAAATTGTTGGAATTTCTTTTAATCCTTTTCTTTTATTTGTGACAGTTATGGACATTATTTGACATGATTTAAAATGTTTTCTTGGCTTTTATGGGCTATAAAATATTCCCTTTTCAAATAGTTTTTGGAAATTATCACAGTTATAAACATTGGATTTTAAATATAATTTCACCAAAGACTGCTTGCCACATAATCCAAAAATCCTGTCAGCATAATTTCCTTCTTGGCCCTTATAATTTGCATTTCTCAGTCATAGATTTGCATACACTTTTGGTCTTGGATGAATTTCTGCCCTTAATAGCCAGTGGGCACCTTAAAATGCCACAAATGCCATGAACATGAAAGGATAAACTCAACATATCAAAAGATAATCTTCCGTTTAGAAATGTTATATTGGACTGGTTTGAAGACGTATGTTTTTGTTCCTGAACAATATCGTAATAAGTTGGAAAAGAAAACTCATGAAGGCGTTTTAATTGGTTATGCCATAAATACGAAAGGTTATCGTAGTTGGAGCCCATTGGCTAATGCTGCCCGGCAAACGACAAACCTCAAAACTACTAAATAAAATTCCAATTGTATGATCCACGTGCAAGGCTATCCCAACATTTCTAAACCGTTCACGTGCCATGTATCTCCTACAACACTTCCAAAGATAATCTCTGCTGTTTATCAGCGTTGCAAATTGATGGAATCGGAGGAATGCATTGGATCGAAGGTTACAAAATTTTGGGAATGTTTGTGCACGCCAGAAATGACTGATGGTTAGCCAAACAAGGCAGCTTTTGTGCTATAAATAGACCTGACCAAATGGTATGTAGGGCTGAGAATTTGTAACTTGGAATGCAGAGCTTGGCCTACTGGTTTTTTAAAAAAAAATTAATGAAAAAAAATTGGATGAAATGAGTGTAAGAAATGGAAGGAAAGTGAATCATACTTGTTTTGATTAATGGTGTTTTGTTTTGGCCTCAATTCTTGCATTCATAATAAGATATTGAAATTCAAGCTTGGATGAAGCTGGGCCATTTCATCCTCATAGGGTTTCCTCAGTTCATTCCTTCCCCCTTCATTTGTGATGTCACAGTCAGATAATAAGCTTCAGGCAAGGTCAGAGTGAGGGGAAAGTTGGAGTTGTGACCCTTGAGTTGAACTTTTTTTTTGTTTGGTTCATGGCAAATAAAAATGATCCTGTGCTTTATTATGAAGTTAATCAAAGTTGATTAATTGGTTGGGTTTGTGGGTTCCAGTTTTATCTGGGTGACAAATTGGAGACTGCTGAAGTGAAATTTGAGATTTGAAAGAAAAATGTTTTGTAGAGGGGGGAGTTTTTGATGGATAAACTCAGTCATTATTTCAAATGAGAATATGCTTTCATGTTTTGGTTAAAAATTGTTTAAATTTAGTTTAAAATAAACCACTAATGGGTGTAATCAAGCCTAATTTTCAGCCTACAAAAGATATTCACATGGTAATTTTTGAAATAAAAATGCTATACTCTTCTTGAAGGTTAACTCCTTTGTAGTTAACAATACCTTGGGTAATTGTTCATTCTTCATTCCACTGATGAACTGATCAGTCAGTGACTCCAAAATTACTGTGTAATCCCTGATGGATTCATGTTCTTCAATGTTTGAATCTTAAAATTGTTGCTATTATGCTAAAATATGTTGATGTTAAATGACAACTACAATTGTCCATTTTAACCATATAAATAATGGTTAGCCAACCAAATACTAAAAATATATTGGAACTATGAGTCAATGAATTAAGACAATAGGTACATTCAATTTGAAAGTCAAATTTTTCTGAAAGACATCTCAGTGAAAAGAAGTAGTAATTTTTCTTTGAATTCTCAAATGTATAAACCACACTATACAATATATGTCAATGTTGGATTTTTCATTTCACATAGTTGATTGTGCATGTGTTTGCATATGTGTGTCTTTGTGCACTGATGATATTAGTTGCTTTATTACTATTTTAAAATGATGATCAATCAATCAATCTTTCTGTTGATAGTAAGAAAGAAATGATATATCAGGGTACTATTTATTGGCTTGTGATAGCCATTATTTTTCCAATCTGCAGAGATTGAGGTGTGCACATACTCAGTTGACACCAGTTTCACTTAGTCAATCTAAATGAGAAATACATGACACATATTTTTTCATTGTTCAGAGGATGACACAAAAATCATCACTTCTGGAGGTGAAAAGCTAAAAATAAGCTCTAAGTCACTTATTCTTTTCTAAATTTGTAAATGGAAATTCTGATTCATTTTTTCTTAATTTCAGGAAGGAATTGGCATGCGTGTATTGAAACAAAATCATATGCAATACGACACATCTAACATGGTAGATGTCAACTACAAGATGCACATAGAGGCTCAGCAGAATGGTCTTCCGAAACACATACCCGGAGGTAAGTCATCGAAGAGTTTGCGCATGGAGGTTTTCCTTTATAAAGTTATAGTTATAACCTGTAACTATTTTATAATTCTTATAAAAATTTATAAATTTTAGGTCTGACCGGTTTGGCATCCAAAGTGATCCGCAAATCGAGTTTTGAAAGCGGGGTTTGTGACATGCACAGAATCAGTCCTGCTCTAGAATGCAGCAGTACTGCGAGCACATGTTCGGATAACATCAGTCAGAGCAGTTTGCCCATTCGTGCGCTGTTTGAGTCGGCCCGCACGGGGAATCAGTTGGATGCGAGCAAAGCACATCTCAAAGTTTCCCGGCAATATTCACCGAGCTTTCCCATGGAACCACCGCCACTGCCTCCACCCAGGTTACAAGGACCGCCACCGGCCCCACCCAGGGGTACTACCCCGCCATCTCCACCGCCATCCATGCAGTCTGACTACCGGATGGTGCAAGCATCGTTGCTGCCATCAAATCAAGTAATGATCTAAGATTTTATTTGCTAATTTTTGCATTTTACCAGTATATAGGTAAAAATTCCTGCAGAAGAGCTAATTTCAGATTAGCACTAAATTAGTAGTTGTCAGTTATTAATGCAGTTGTAGCTAATGTGTAAAAGAGATAACTGTTATAAGAGCTAATAAAAATAAAACCTATGCTATCACTGGTGCTATGAAGCTCAAGAGCTAAACTGCATAAGAGCAATATGGTGATTGAGAGCTAATAATTTAATGCGATAATGTTTTGTACAGAATTTATAAAGTAGTTTAGCTTTTCTGCAAGCTAGCTTCAGTGACCTTTGTGGTGTAGACCCACTAGACGCAATTTGCGAAGTGATGTTATTGCCAGGTTCCGTTTTTTGACGTCACGTCCTTTTCGCTTCACTTCAAACCTACTTTTTCGACGTGATTTTGAAAGTACAGACCTCCCACACTTTTTCCAGCCAATCAAGTTGCAGTTTTTAGGTCACATGACCCTACAAGCAAAGTGGAACTAGAAGAAAACATGGTGGCTAGGTGGTCAGGCAGTGCCATTGACATCTTAACCACCTTTCGCAATTGCTGTAGTGTGTCACCAACGGATTTTCATCGCATGATGCATCGCTTCGCAAATTGCGCCTAGCCATTAGGCTTTAGCTCTAATGTGCTTCTGCTACATAGCTCCAGTGATCTTTAGCTCTAATGACCATTATAGCTCTTATGCAAAAATATAGCTCTTTTCACGAGTTGTTACTGCAGGGCAATTTTGGATTTTTTGTGAACGGTGAAGCCATTTGGTGCATGTTTGGACTTAGAATTTTTTATCCAAATTTTTTTTATGATTTAATCAACCATTAAAAAAATTTACTTTTCTGTAATTACCCATACTTTGCATTCACCAAAAAAATCCATGATCAAAATTTCTAATTTTCCTTTTATCTCCCACCACCAGATGCAACACATGCTGAAAAGAATATCACCCGGTCCACAGACGACACGTTCAGCTCAGGGCATCTCTTACGCAAGCCAACAATCCCAGAGTTCGACTCCCCAGAGAGGAACCAGCCCAGTCTCCATCGGCCGGGCGCCAATGGTAGTTCAAAACTCGCTGCAACATCAGCTCAATCATCAAATGCAGTCCGCCCTATACACTTCCGGCGTCGCTCAAATGGAACCACCGCCGCCTTACCCCATCGGAACCACACAAACTGTCAGTTCAGTCGCCCTGTCCACGAAACTCGCTTCTCCGCCGCCCTATTCGTCGGTAGGGGGCGCCAACACGAGGCAAAGCCCGACTTCAGACTACTCCAGCATGGCCAACCAAATACAGAAACGCGTTTCGCCACCAATCTACCCGCCATTGTCGGTCGTAAACGCCGGATCGTCAACAATCACCTCGATCGCCAATTCTTGCGCACTCAAACCGACGCCGCTGCAAGCGTGGAACGCCAGACAGCCGCCGCCGATAATGCTGTCGGTGAAGAGTACGCAGGTGCAGAAACCGGTGCTGCAAACCGCCGTCGCACCGCCCGTTCCCACTTCCGGTGTGGCACTTCCGGTCAATTCTTTACCCAGTTACGCTTCTTCTACACAACAACAACAGCAGCAGCAGCAGCTGCAACAAAGGGACTGCGAACTGCTCAACAATGGCCTCAGTAATGGCATCAACAATGCAAATTATGTCGGGGTGGCGGCGCATGCGCAGTATGCGTGCGCGGCGACGGTTCCGACCACCGACCCACCGAGTTACGCGTCAACAATGCAGGCCATGGCTGCGCAGAGAGGCGCGACGACGACGATGAATGGTAACAATGGGTACTCGACGACGGTCACTTCGTTTGCGCATGTGTCTAACAATATGACGAGCGTGATGAATAATTTGGCGTCGAGTTTCGATTGTCAGATCAGAACTACGAGTCCCGGATGTGTTTCTTCTACTGTTACTACCACGACGATGCCGGTGCAGTCGACCGGAAGTGCGAATCATTCCTCGAAGAAGTTTCCCGTCAACCCTTGCAATGATGCTGGCGGTAGTCATTCTCCGGTTTCCTTCACTTCGTCTTCTTCGTCCACGCAGAGCGAGCAGCAGCTGAATGGGGAAAGGCGTGTGAATGGACATAATGGGGAATCCGCTGCGCAGAAGCAGACCATGGGTTGGAATGTTTCTCCGATACCAGAGCGCAAGTCGCTGCATAAGGAGAAGGATGAGGATGAGAATTGCGAAACTAAGGTTCGCAATTACTCTTCACAGGTAATGAAAATGATATTGAATGTAGAAAGTTTTGGTTGGGTGAAATATACAGTAGAGGCTAGAGGTTGTGCTATTATCCGGTTGGTAGTTAACTCAAATTTTTCACAACTGCTGAAGGGGCCGATAATCGGCAAAATGGTGTATGAGATTTACAAAACCATAAATCCAATGCATTATGGATGTATGGATTTTACTTGGATTTAAATGGATTTACGTTGCATGGATTTAATTGGATTTATGTGGATTTGTAAATAAAAAATCTTGGGGTGCACGAGATTTACTCGAATGTTCACCCCCTCGTGCTTGTGGCTGGCAGTGCTGCTTGTGGTTTGTACAATAATGTCGTCAGGTAGCAGCAAATTTTGTTTGATAATATAAATGGCAACTGTTGAAATGGTGGATACGGTTTTAATCCTATGAAAATCCCAAAAATTATTCATAATTTTTATAAAATCTTTATCTTATAGAAATCAGACATTTTAAAATCTTATCAACGCCTCGAAAAATCCTTTGTAAAATCCCAAAACTCTTAAAATCTAGGAAAATATTTTTAAAAAAATTTAAAATCTTTACAAAATCCCAACAATTTTTAAAAATCCCCAAAATCTTCATGAAATCCAAAATTATAAAGAAAATTAGAGATTTAAAAATACCTTGTTGACAAATTTCCCAAACATCTCAACTGCCACCACACTAGTGTTAATCACACACCTATGGACAGAAAAATCTTCCCTTTACCCCGTGCTACCCAATCTGCAACTGACTTGTGAGTAATTCAATTTTCTGCCACTAGTGCCAAAAACCATGCTACTTTTACAAAGGGAGTCGATTTCCACCCTTGAAAATAAGAAAATCTGTGCAGGAGATTTTTCTGTCCATAGGTGTATTTGCCCATGGAGTTGAATGGAAAGGAGTAGCAACTCCTCGCATCTCGTTGCGCACTCTCGCGGCGGCGAGAGTTCGACGCCATATTTGCCAAATCACGACATCGCGATAAGCAAATCAGTCCGAAAATTTTTTCTTAGGACTTTAAACAATAAAACACTAAACAATAAAAATAATAAAACTGTAAAAACAATAAAACAATAGTAAGTAACCTGTTTTCATGGTAACAAATGCATTAACGGCATTTGAATTCGGCAAATATGGCATCTAAATCGGTCTAAATCACGCCTAAATCGCGTCCTCTAGTGGTGCATTTGTGCAACACATGTCACGTGGGCGCACGCAACGAACAGCTAGGAGTTTCTACTCCTTCCCATTCAACTCCATGATTTGCCTCAGCAACAACATAAATTTTACACTCAACCTATTAAACACTTTCCATAGTCTCACCTCATCACTCAAAGACTTAACCTCAACTCTTCGCAGGCATTCAAATTCTACATGGAACAACACATAGAAAACGTCCTGAAATCGCGGCAACAACGAATGCACCGGAGTCACCAACTGGAATCGGAAATGAGCAAAGTCGGTCTATCCGAAGAAGCTCAATTCCAGATGAGGAAAATGTTACATCAGAAAGAATCCAACTACATCCGGTTGAAGCGGGCTAAAATGGACAAATCCATGTTCGTCAAGATCAAATCCATCGGTGTCGGGGCTTTCGGCGAAGTGGCCCTGGTTCGAAAGTTGGACACTCAGCATTTGTACGCCATGAAGACTTTGAAAAAGACGGATGTGCTCAAGAGGAACCAGGTGGCGCACGTGAAAGCCGAAAGGGATATTTTGGCCGAAGCCGACAACGAGTGGGTTGTCAAGTTGTACTATTCATTCCAAGATCAGGATAATCTCTATTTCGTGATGGATTACATCCCGGGTGGAGATCTCATGTCTCTTCTTATCAAGTTGGGCATTTTTGAGGTCAGTATTCGAATAATACTGACGTCAGTGGCATAACTACAAATATACAGCCCTTAAGAAAAGTTTGCGCACGGAGGTTTTGCGTTATGTTATATCAATTCCTTATAGTTATAAATATTACTGGGTGTTTGCGCAGAAGGTTTTCTGTTACAAAATTAG
>JAQFZO010000631.1:0-22350 GCA_034695885.1 Geophilus flavus | reverse complement strand
TTAAAACTCAAACAAAAACCTCAAATTTCAACTTTTACACATTCCAAATAAATACCAGAATAAAATCTTTAACCGTAACAATAATAGTAATGTCTCAATTGTGCTGACAAGTGAGACAACCTTGTTAATGCCATGCAAAGAAGGAACCAATGACACAACCAAAATGGGAAAAAAAAAAACCAAAGTGCAAAAAGCTTTTAAAGGAGCGAAGGAATAAGAGAAAGACATGGAAGAACGACATGGAGAATAGAAAAGAAAGGATTACCAGTAGACTCTGTTAGCTTCGGCACAGCACCAAGATGCCGCTTAGTGCCTCCTAATGAGAGTTGGGAACCCACAGAGGTAGGGCTTGGAAGTTTCTCTCTCCCATCCCCGTACATGTACTCATACTGGCTTTTCTGAATGCCCATTGTGTTGAGATAAAGATAAGGAATTTGCAAACCGCCTACAGTATATATTTATGAAAACAAAAACAAATCTCAACACTACTCCTTAGAGGGAAGAAATGTTGAGGTCCGTCTTCGCAGACCTATGAAGGGTACCGATGTCATGGTACCTTCCAACTCGTATACGCGGGCCAGCGGCTAAGCCGATACGCATAAACACACTCTGTTCAACACCTAAGATCCATAAAAAGCAAAAAAAAAAAAAAAACGCAAAAACTAGAAAAAACGACGACCCACGACCCAAAATTAAAAATAGAGGCAAGGAATAAGAAAATAAAGTGAGGAAAAGGGAAAAATAAATTATTGGAAAGTAAAGATTACCAGTAGGCCATGTTGGTATCAGCACAAAGATGCCGCTTGGTGCGTACTAATAGGGAGACCCACATAAAGGTAGGGCTTGAAAGTTTCTCCCCTGACATGTCTAATTTGTCAGATATTGTCCTCCTCATAAGACAAAGTTATGCAGAGCCTTATCCAGGCAGAGAAAGCATGTAAATGATGAAAAAAGTTCATAATTAAATAGTTATTAAGTTAATTTTTAATTTTGATTCTTTCCAGCGACCCTAAAATCAACTCTGCATTGTATAGCCAGTATGTAGTACACTATGATGGAAAACGTTATAAGCCCATCGAACATGATCAAGCAAACTTTCTCAACTTTTTGGTACTCCCGCTTCGAGGATGATCCGTGTGGCAGCCGGCGGCGTGCGCATAGGTTGTGCCGCGAGTCGCGGCCTTCCTCTTCCACCAGTGAGAACAGGAGCTGGAGGAAGGTGAAGGAGGAGTCAGAGGATGAGGCAGGTTCCGTTTGTTGCGCATCTGACAAATACCGTATATAACACGTCAGATTGGGTGTAGCTATTTGAGTGGAAAAAGTGACAAGAAAGAAAAGATCACCAGTAGGCCTGTTTTGCTTCAGCACCAAGACACTGCTTGGTCCTACTAAGGTGCCCGCCATAAGTATAGAATAATCAGTTTTTTTGGAATACTTTTTTTTCTGCTCAATTTGGGGTAATGTCCATTTTTGAGCAAATGTATTTAGTGGTTAGAAAACACATTCCATCACCAGTTTAATAATTTTAACTAAAACATTTACACAATTACACAATTTTACAAAAATGGGGGTGACTTAAGTACAGAATATTTCATATTACATATAAAACTAGCTTCAAAAAGTTGAAAATAACCATTAAACGATCCGATTGGTTGATTGGTGATTAGATCATCAATTAACCGCCATTTTCAAATAAATAAGTTGCGATTTGCAATCATGCCTCGTGAAAAACATGTAACAACTGAAGAAATTGCAGAAATATGGCGATTAAAAAATTCAGGATTTACCCAATGTGAAATTGCCCATAAATTAAGAAGAAATCAGTCGATTATATCAAAAGTAATCACCCAAAAACGAAAAACAAACATAAAACACACATCAGGAAGGCCAAAACTGACATCAGATCGTGATGACAGGAAGATTTTACGACTTGCATCCACTCAAATGTTATCTGCAAGTGAAATTAAATCGAATATAAAGACAGGAGTGTCAAAAAAAACTGTCCAAAGACGTTTACAACACTGTGATCACCTTCGTTATGCGAAAATGGCTGTGAAACCAAACATAACTGATGTCCATAAGTTGCAAAGGCTGGAATGAGCTAAAACAAAAATGGAATGGACCAAAGAATTCAATCTGGATGGCCCTGATGAGTGGCGCAACTACTGGCATAACTTAAGAAAAGAAGGAAGAAATTTCTTCAGTCGGCAGAATGGTGGTGGTGGAGTGATTGTTTGGGCTGTATTTGGACGTAAAGGGCAAACCAATGTTGCCATCATGGCAGAAAAATACCAAGAGATATTAAACACGCATCTGTTGCCATTTGGGGGTCCTAAGATTTTCCAACAGTATAATGCCCCAATCCACACATCGAGATCAACCAAAGAGTGGATTTTTACAAAGAAAAATTGATGTTATGGATTGGCCTGCCAGGAGTCCCGACTTAAACCCTATGGAAAACATGTTTGCCATCCTTGCAAGATTGGTTTATGCCAATGGGAGACAATTTCAATCATGTAATGAACTGAAATAAGCGATTTTTGATTGTTGGGAGGAAATTGAACATGTGATGAGGGAAAACTAATAGATTCGATGCCTGGTAGAATTTTTACTGTAATTTCCAAGAAAGGCAATTCAATTTAATGTAAATAAACAAAAATAATAACATTTCACATTGTTTAAGGCAAGTTTCATGTGTAATTCTTGATAATTGTTAAATATTCTATACTTGTCACCCCTATTTTTGTGAAAATGTGCAATTGTGTAAATGTTTTGATTAAAATTGTTAAACTGGTGATGAAACATGTTTTCCAACCCCTAAATACATTTGCTCCTAAATGGACATCATCACAAATTGAGCAGAAAAAATTTATTCCAAAAACACTGATTATTCTATACTTATGGCGCGCACCTTATTTCCATTATTTTATGTATATATATTTTGTATACTTTGTATTCTAGAGGGGAAGAGTTGAAGTGTTTTCATTATGTATTGGGTGACACCTAGTGTCAGTTTATTGTACTACTTGAGTGTTGTTGTTCGGTCAGCCATTGAACTCATGACCGTGATGACTCGTGCTCTTCATTATTTACACTGATTGGACACTATTATCAAGGATATGACAGTTTTGGTGAACTTTTGGGTGTTTTGGATGGTTTTTGGTGGTTTCGATGACTTTTCCGTGACTTGCAAACCACCGAGAGATGCCATCTTGCATGCTGTGACGCCATTTTGACACGAAACTTTGATAAACGCTGGGATTGGCCGAATAATGTCACATGACGTAGTGGAGCACTAATACTTTTAAGTAGTGCAGTGATATGCCCTCCAGCCAATCCGAATTTAGTTCAATTCTTGTTGAAAAGACTTTAGAGAAGGTTTGTATGACAAAATATGACTATGGCTACATTTGTCAAGACAAATGAAAGAAAAGTCATTGTTTGAAGTCTATGTTGTCAGCAATATGTCATGCATGACATCCAACAAACAAACAAACAAACAAACAAACAATAACAAAGTCAATCAAGAGCAGTTATAACAGACTACATCAGCTTTAGGCTTTCAACAACAAGGAAGAGAAAAAAATGTAACACTGAATCATGGGATTACTGTTGAGATGAGATCACGGAGTTTGATCTCAGGTTAGAGCCAAGTACCCCATTGCTATGGATACACATTTTGTTCTTCATCTGATCTCATTCTTGTATTTGTACAGCCATTTTGTATTGCCTTCCTTCCTTCCTGAAGACTCTGCTCTTAAGCCTGGCTGTTTTCGCTTGGAAAATGTTCACCGAAGAGGAATTTTATCTCACTTCACTTTGAAGCTACTGCTTGATGATGTAGTAGACAAAATTGCAAAAGTTACATGATAATATAATAATGTTCAAGATTGAAAAACAACAAACACAGAGTGTGTTCACTGACACTTTGAATGTTTTCATAACGTCACCAGTTGTAAATGTATATATCAACTTCCGGTCACAAGACTATGGCTAATCACATCTTTAAATACGTATTGTCATTAGTCATTTACAAAATTTTATAATGGCAACTAGTCCTATAACTACTGATCTTTATCGTGTTCACGCGGCCAGAATCAGTAGCGCGACCCTATCAGCGCTCCTTGCTGGAGGGACTTATGCCTAAAAAGGCTAATCGCTGGTTAGAATCCTGGTTAACCGAGACAACTTGGCAACCCTTCACTGGTGTCCAAAACGAATCCTAGCCATGCAATGAAGCAATTGTCAAAAAGTTCTTAGTTCCGGTGGTGAGAATCTAATTTAGTGGCTGTTAGGAGTAGAAGAAAGAAGTATTACCAGTTTAACTTCAAATCAACTACTGATTTTAATCAGGGAAGAACATAAATTACAATTCCATCTTGAAGTATGTGGCTCTACGTGATAAAGTTAAAATTATTAAAGTAGCTCTTCGTGCGTTGTCTCGGGTGGTCTCGTGCAAATGGACAATGCACGTGGAGCAATGGGCGTGGCCAACGCAGTGCTGTTCACGTGCTACGTGCAAACGCCGTGCACGAATTGTGAGTGAAGCACGCGTTAATGCACGCATGTGCATCTGCTTTTAGTCTCTTAGCCTGTGTTAGGCCCGGCGCAAATGGAGGCATAAGTTCAGGCGCAGGCGTATATTTGAGCAAATATGCATACAAATTAAGCGCCAAAAATAGTCCCGACACAAATACAGCTTGTTGACAAAAAAACCACCAATTTTCCTAAATCTCAACAAAAATGCAAATTTTGTCCAATTTTACAAATAAAAGCACAAAAACCACAAGTTGCATCCCAAAAACACCCAAAAGCCGAACTGCAGTATGTTTTGGGTAGAACTAAAAACTTGTATAAGTCGGGCACGGTACCACTAATCCGAAAAATAGGCATTTCGTATTATAGGCCAGCGGATTTATTTAATTTTTACAAATTAAACTGTTACTTACTTTTAAAAAGTACATGAACTTCAAGCTTTTACGGCTTTGAAGCTTTATTATACAAGAGATTAATAAAACACTTCATTTGATGCTTGTTTCGAAACATACAGTAGATATATCGAGCAACTTTGCCTCCATCTTGGTTGCCGATACTGTGCATATGTACGCGCGTAAAAGCCCAAATCAGTTGGATCAGCTTGTTAAGCACCAAACAATCCAATCTACGCCTGAAAAGTCAAACTTGAAAGTTAGGCACTTAATTTTTTAGGCGTACGCCTCTGTTTACGCCAGGCCTTAAAGATTAGCGGTAGCTGTAGCAGAGGTCGATGGATCATAACCATCCTCTGCTACATTTTGTTGGATTTGGTGTTGCCATAAAGAAAATAAATAAAGAAACTGGTATAAAAACAGAGAACACTTTAATGTACCAACATCTTGTCAGCCATTACAAAACAAGTGATATGGTACCTAAAATAGCCACTAGGTGGCGAAAGTAAGTATACAAAAACTACAGAAGCCGTGTACATAGTAACATCACAAGGACTTCTACGGAAGCCCCAAATTACTCTAACAAGGAGACGGCATGCACCTGTCTGGCATAGATTTAAACAATAATTGGCAATATTGTTTATCATGTTTGTGCCAACAATTTCCTGTAATAAAATTTATCGTTAGCAGACAATGAAAGCTGGTTGCGAAGCCAAACTGGTGGCTGTCGTTGTAAACGGAGTCATACAAGATTGAGCTAAGTCTATTTGTCTGTGTGCTAGGCTGACTTTAATGCAGACACTTGGGAATGCCACCTGGTGTCAAATCCGCACAACCCACTACTCATGGCATAATCCACTAATCCTTCCTGGCCTTCCTCCACCATTCAACTAATCAAACATTCATCGCTTACATCACATCACCATAACAAACCCAGCATAAACCAACCATAACCCAACAAACATAACACTAACAATTAAACTTTTATTGCCCATAACAATAACAGTTATGAGCCTCATCCAATAAAACTTGTTCAACAATGACTTTCCAATAAGAAAACTAACAATGTCTCAAAACCAAAACACAAATTTAATTAATTCTCCAACTCAACCTTTGAGTTGACCAATTGTTGACTGGAAGCAATTGTTACCATCTGTACAACAATACACCCATTCCCATTGCTGCAATTACCCTATATTTTAATGTGTGTAGTTAAAATGAGTGCAGAAATAAAACTTTTGAAATTTTCAACACATTCATTACAATAATGTAAAAAGTAATTGTTATGGCCTTAAGAAAAGGAAACAATAAATTTTTTTTTGGTTGGTGGAATTGTTGCCTTCAGTTTCCCTTTAATTTTGTTGATGGTTTGGTTGTGTTGGGGGTTTTTGTCCTCATTTCCAACCCATATGTCACAACCTATTTCCCATTGCCATTGCCATGTTGAATTGTTGGTTGGTTGGTAAAAATGGGATGAACATATGGTCAAGAAAGTGAGAGGAAGTTGGTTGAACAATGATGTTGTGATGGCGGGGAGGGGGGGTGTTTTCTTTTGTTTTATTTGTTGGGTGAGGTGGTTATGGGTTGTGATGGTGGATTGTTAGAATTTGAAATTTTTTTTGATGATGTAGGTTAGGGGTAATGATGTTTTTTGGGTTTTAATAATCGGATTTGCAGTTGTAACAATGTGAAACAGTAAAAGCTTGATTGTAATAATGTAGGTGAAGGAAATCTTGGTTATAACAATGCAAAATGCAAAATTCTTGGTTGTAACAATGTAAAACATGAAAATCTCATTACAATCTTGGTTGTAACAATGTAATTCAAGAAAATAATTGTTGTAACAATATAAAACACAAAAATCTTGTTTGTAACAATGTAATTTAAGGAAATCTAGGTTTAACAATGAAAGTCGAGGTTTTATTTTAACAGTAACAATCAAGGTTTTAACAAAGACTACCAACGTTTCAACAATGAAAATCAAGGCAATAACAATGCAAATCAAAGTATTAACGATGCAAATCAAGGTAATAACAATGCAAATCAAAGTATTAACAATGCAAATCAAGGTTTTAACAATGAAAATCAAGGTTTCAACAATGCAAATCAAGGTTTTAACAATGCAAATCAAGGTATTAACAATGAAAATCAAGGTTTCAACAATGCAAATCAAGGTTTTAACAATGAAAAACAAGTTTTCAACAATGGAATCAAGTTTTAACCATGAAATTCAAGGAATTAACAATGAAAATCAAAGTATTAACAATGAAAATCAAAGTTTTAACAATGAAAATCTAAATTTTAACAATAAAATCTAAATTTTAACAATAAAATCTAAATTTTAATAATAACTTTTACTACAATGAAACAAAAACCTAAAAAAAAAACTTAAAAAATGTTTAAAATAATTTTTTAAAAAATCCCCAATCTACACCAAAAAAATAACCCCACCCCAATAAACCCCCAATAAACCCCCAACCTCATTGTCACCCTTCTTCAACACCCTCAACTCCCTCAAAAAAAATAAAAAATGAACATTACTGCACTCATGAATGGCCAATCCATCCATCCCTATGGGTGTTGTGTTGGCAGCCAAACTGACTGCAGGCCATTGAATCCATAGAAAGAAAGAAAGAGAGAGAAGTCAGGTTAGTTTAGCTTTCCCCCCCAACTTAAATGGGACAGTTGCACTGAGCCAGCACCACAGCACAGAGACAGACTAGAGAGAAAACACAGCAGAGGAAGCAGCAGCAGGAGCAGCAGCACATTGGATAAAAGTGGCTAAGAGGAGCAGCAGCAGCAGCAGCTGTCTTTCTATATCTCTGTTGTCTGTTGTCACATGGTTTAGTGTGTTATTCACACAATGCAAGAGAGTGTTTGAGTCTTATGTCATAAACCAGGTGGTGTAGTGAGGTGTGATTGTGAGTTGTGAACAGCTGTGGCAGTTGCAGTTTGTTAAGGTAAGAGATTGGTTTGGTTGAAATTTTGTTGTGGGATTTATGGGTGGTTGTGAGGTGGGTGTTAAGGGGATTTAGGGTTGATTTACTGGGATTTACCGGTACCGAAAAACCCGGATTTTCTATATTTTTTTTGTTTAACGGTTATGTGTTTTGTATGGTTTTTGGTTTTTTGGGTGTTTTCTTAATGTTTTTGGGGGTTTTGGGTGGTTTTTGTTGGAATTTGGGTGTATTGAATAGGTTTTGAATTAGTTTCAGTTATAAAATATCTTAACTTTGATAATCTTTACAAAATTTTTTAAATTTCAGAAATCCTTATAAGTGCAAAAAATCTTTGTAAAATCTTTCGAAATTTCAGAAATCTTTAAAAATCCGTGTAAATCCCCACAAAATCTTTGAAAATTTTTACAAAATCTTTCAAAATCTCAGAAATCTTTAAAAATCCGTGTAAAACTCCACAAAATGTTTGAAAATCTTCACAAAATCTTTCAAAATCTTAGAAATCCTTAAAAATCCGTCTAAAACTCCACAAAATCTTTGAAAATTTTTACAAAATCTTTCAAAATCTCAGAAATCTTTAAAAATTCAATAAAATCTTTGTAAAATCTTTTATAATCTCAAAATTTTTAAAAATCCCAAAATACTGTGTAAATATCCACAAGATCCTTGAAAATCTTCATCAAATCTTTCAAAATCTTAGAAATTCTTAAAAAACTTTACAAAATCAAAATTTATAAAAATTCCAGAAAATTCATAAATCTTTAAAAATTTGTTAAAATCATAAAAATCTCCAAAATGTTTGAAAATCCTTACAAAATCCTTAAAAATCCCAAAAAATTCAAAACATCTTTCAACCCTTTTACAAAATCCACCCACACCCAGCTCTCGATTATTAAATTTTAAATGGTTTTAATTTTGTTTTTAACTAATACCGGAAATACCGGTTTTGCTGGTATTCTGAAAACATTAATACTGAATACCAGTATGTGTAGCCTATGGTCAATGTCATGGAGTGATTGAACAAATCTGGGAAATTAGTCGATGGGATTTTAAAATGTCTGATTTTATATGGAAGATTTTGATTTTGTAAGGTTTTTTGTAGTTTTTAAAAGGGTTAAATGATGAATTTGGATTTTTTGGGATTTTTTAAAAAAGATTTCAAAGGATTGTTGGGATTTTTAATAATTTTGAAAAATTTTGTAAAGATTTTTAAAGATTTTGAATTTTTTTTTTGGGATTTTCTGGAATTTTAAAGATTTTTGCTAAAATCATCAGAGAATTTTGGGATTTTTGCCATTGGGGGATTTTACAATGATTTTTAAACATTTGTAAAGATTTTGATTTTGAGACATTTTGTAGATTTTAAATGATTTGAAAGATTTTTTTGGATTTTCTGGGATTTTCAAGGATTTTGCTAAGATTTTGTGAAGCTTTTTAAGGATTTTTGAGATTTTGAAAAATTTTGTGAAGATTTTCAAGGGTTTTGTAGATATTTACACATTTTTTTGGGATTTTTAAAGATTTCTGAGATATTAAAAGATTTTTTAAATTTTCTTGGATTTTGAAAGATTTTTTGGATTTTCTCGGATTTTGAAAGATTTTTTGGATTTTCTCGGATTTTGAAAGATTTTTTGGATTTTCTCGGATTTTGAAAGATTTTGTCAAGATTTTCAAGGATTTTTGAGATTTGAAAAATTTTGCCAAGATTTTCAAGATATTTGGGATTTATAAGAACATTTTGGATAAGATGACCTCGATATCTCCTTTTACTGTCAACAAAATGGAATGGATAAACCCGACAACATCCTTTTATCCATTTTTCAACAATTAATGGTGATAGCCAAGTCCTCAGAGTCGCTTTACCCAACCCAATGAATTATGGGAAATTTTTAAAATATCTATTTTAGTGGATTACATTGGGATTTGAAACTGGGAATGGATTTCTTTACTCTGTCTAATGTCAACAATGTGTTGACTGGAGGTTTGAGAGTCATTTTGAAGTTTGAATACTGGATGGGTTGTGTTGTGTTGATGGGTTTTTGGTGTTTTACTGTGTTGTTAAGGGTGGAGTAATGTGTTTTTGTGACGATAGGGAGTATGCATTGTTTTGGGAGTGGGACAATTAGGGAGTTAAGTGTTGGGAGTCTATATTTGTTGATGGTTTTATTGTTGGGTGACAGTCTGGTTTGGTTTTAACAATGAAATTGTGGGTTTAGCAATGAAATGGTTGGGTAAAAATACACTGCACTTGTCAACAATAAAATTGAGTGTTTTTAATGACTTCAACAATGACATTTTCTATTTTAAAAATGAAATTTACAACTTTAACAATGAAATTTCCAATTTTAACAATGTAATATCCAGAATTAACAATGAAATCAGTTGTTTAACAATGGAATATTAAATTTTAACAATGAAATTTCCACTTTCAACAATGAAATTTACACTTTCAACAATAACATTTCCACTTTCAACAATAAAATTTCCACTTTCAACAATGAAATTTCCACTTTCAACAATGAAATTTCCCCTTTAAACAATGAATTTTTCAATTTTAACAATAAAATCTCTAATTTCAACAATAAAATTACAATTAAAACCCACCTAACACATGCCAGAAACTCGAAATTCCACTCCCAACTGCAACATTCATCCAAAAGCAATGCAAAACTGGGTGTGTGGACAGGTCAACAACATATCCAACTTTAAAAACCAAACCAGCAACACATACATACAGCTTGAACCTGGTTAAAGAATGTTACATTTTTTTGCCCCCTCTCATTCTAAGGGGAGCAAAAATCAGAAAGGAAAGGAAGTCAAGTCAAACCCATCATCCACACATGGTATACTTTCACCAAAAACCAACTCCCTAAAAAAAAACCTAAAAAACTTAAAAAATAGACCAAAGAAAATGAAATTTCTCATTTTAACAATGAAATTTCTAGTTTAACAATGATACTTCTCATTTTAACAATAAAAAATCCAATTTTAACAATGAAAAACTCAATTTTAACAATGAAAAATCCAGTTTTAACAATGAAAAGCCCAATTTTAACATTGAATATCCAATTAAAACCACTAAACAACACTTCTCACACCTCTTTACCCATAAACAATGGCCCACAGAGCCCTAATTTGTAGTATGCAAGTGAATAAAGGCCCTAAAGGGTCAAACTTGACTTTTTATGGCCCCCCATTTGTCTATTTTCTCTAATGTTTACTTGAGCTTGGCAAATGTGTTGATGTTAAAAATAGATTCTTATAAATTTCATCCATTTCCACCACACACACACATACACTCAGTTTGTGTTGTTTTGTTCTACTGTAGACTCACTCTGACCTATTTTTACTCCCATTTTATTGACTATAAATTTAAAAAAAAAAGATAAAGAGAAAAAAATGTTTTATCATCATTAAATATTCTATTAGAGATCATATTTTATTCAACCACACATGCAATTTTGGAATTTTAAACATTTTCTTGATGGAAAAAGGCTTAAAAATGCATTCTAGGCTTATTTTTAACTGTTATAAAGCTTATTTTGGCATGTTTGGAGAGTTTTTTAAAGCTTGAATTAGATGTGTGTGAAGTTGGCTTAGCCCAACATGGTTGTCAGAACTTCTCCGAATGTATGTTCTAGGTGTATCTTCATTAGTTTGTTCTAAAGTTTCATCATACTTTATGAGAAAATGCTATTAAAAAAATGTTGGGTTAGCATTATTATCTCGGTAAATGTGATAGAACAAATGCTGAAATTTTAGAACTAACAAGTAAGTAGAACAAATACTGAAATTTTAGAACTAAGTAGAACAAATGCTGAAATTTTAGAACAGAGTAGAATAAATGCTGAAATTTTAGAACTAAGTAGAACAAATGCTGAAATTTTAGAACAGAGTAGAACAAACGTTGAAATTTTAGAACTAACAAGAACAAACGTTGAAAGTTTAGAACTGAGTAGAATGTTACGGTAGTTTGGGTTTGTTCTAAAATTTCATTATTTTGTTTGTCATACCTTATGAAAGAAGTAGAACACACACTGAAATTTTAGAACTAACTACTAACTTCTTAGTAGAACAAATATTGAAATTTTAGAACTACTAGTAAGAACCACTTCTTTGTAGAACAAATGCTGAAATTTTAGAACGTAAGTAGAACAAACTGAAATTTTAGAACTAAGTAGAACAAACACTGAAATTTTAGAACTAACTAACTACAACCACTTCTTAGTAGAACAAATATTGAAATTTTAGAACTAACTACAACCATTTCTTGGTACGTAGAACAAATGCTGAAATTTTAGAACTAAGTAGAATAAAAGCATTTCTTCTACGTACTTACCGGTAGTTCTAAAATTTCAGCATTGTATCATATTTACTGAGATAATGAAGATTTTTTGAATAGCATTTTCTAAATATATTACAAAACAAACCAGAACTAAGGTTGATACCGCTAGAACATATGCATTTGGAGAAGTTCTAACAACAGCGTCGAGCCAATTTTGCAAACATCTAACAAGTAAATTAGAAAAAAATGTAATCTTATTTGGAAATAATTTTTCAGGCCTATTTTTAGACTGATGTGTTGTGGGTTGTGATGTTTTTAATTGTAATACAATGCAAAATGAGTGATTTTTTTCCTTCTGGGAAATTTGTCGTTGACCCTACTTTGAAAGGTCATCTGTTCATCACTCTCCCTCTGTTGGCAGCTTTAAGTGGACATTGACTTAATTGGTATTTAATTTGTGAAACAAGTTTCCCTTTTTGATGGCTGTTTTATTTTGTTTATTTTGAGAAATATGAAAGAATGTGATTTGGAATTTTGTTTACTGGATTCTTAATGCTTGCATTGTTTGGTAGTAACAATGGGCTTTTGTGTAATAATGTGGCATTGATGGGTTGGGTGTGATTTGTTGAGTTTGTTAGGGTTTTGAGTTTGAATAATGTGGATGTTATTAATTCATCAATCATTGTTAGCATTGTTATATCATTGTTACAATGAGATGCCATTTTTTAAAGATTTCTATAATAAGAAATTTTTTTTTGTTAACTTTTTAACAATGTTTACTTTGTTGCAATAGAGATATGTTTTAACAATGTAAATATGTCATTTTTTTAAAGATTTGCATTGTTACAGTAAGAAAAAATTGTAACCATGTAATTTTTTTAAATTTTTCAACCATTTCCACTTTGTTGCAATGAAAAAGGCATAACAATGTTGTCCTATCATTTTTTTAAAAATTTCTTCATTGTTACATTGAAAGACTGTTGTAACAGTGTAAATTTTCTAGTTTTTTTATTGTTGACATTGTTATGAAATAAAATTTACATCAATGATAATTTTATCTTTTTTCAAAGATTTCTATTGTTGTAGTAAGAAAAACTTGTAACAATGTTCATTTTATCAATTTTTCAACCATTTTCACTTTGTTGCATTGAAAAGTTATAATAATGTGTGACATCACTTTTTTAAAAATTTTTGCTTGTTCCAGTGAAAAAATGTAACAATGTGAATTTTATTATTTTTCAAGATTTCCTCATTGTTACTGTAAAAAAAATGGTTGTGACAACAACAATGAGGAAATTGTGGGTTGAAATAGACATTTTGAATGAAATCCAACAGTCAGACTTGGTGGTCTTTTGTTAGAAACGCCTTGCATTTCTTCCTGTGTTGTTGACATGTCTATTTGTAGAAAGAGATTTTTCTGCTAAATTGTTGCCTATTGGGTTTGGATTTTATTCCAGTTAATTTAAGCAGTTGGACATTGGAAATATTCAGGAAATGGACACAAGGTGGACTGGAAACCCAGTAAAAAATATGAATGATTTTCTGCCTAAATCCAGGTTTCATTCTTTGAAAAAAATGTGAATGCGAAAAGGTTCCGGGTGTTTTCGGATGACAGGAGTCAGATGTTACTAACTACCCAATTGTTAAGTCAGTGAATGTGGACCAATCAGTGATCTAGACAGTCTGTGGAAGACATTTTAATAATGGGAGGAACGAAACTTCTTCGATAAAACTTTACCGCGCCGAAAGAAATTTTGAGGATTATTCTGTAAAACAACAATGACAAACAATACCTAACAATTAAGAATAACAAGATAATCTTCAAAAAATCCTGTTATGGAAAGTAATAATATCATTTAACAATAAGATATGTGGTCCTGTCAGGATGGTGCAACAATCATGTAAACCCATTGTTTCTGAAAATACCTGATAATGACTGATGCAACAATCTCCACAGACTGATGTTAAAATTGGGTACTGTTTCACTGTTCTGTTAACAATAGTTTGTTAACTATCATAACAGTACCCACCCACTTTTAATAATCTCTGTAACAATAGCAGATTCTTAATTTCAAAAATAGAAATACTTTTTCGTCTAACTCAAAAATACAAATTTTTTTTGAATTTTTATATTTTTTAACTATTTTCACTTTGTTGCAATGAAAAAAGCATAACAATTATGTCCTATGATTTTTTAAAAAATTCTTCATTGTTACATTGAAAGACTGTCATAACTGTAAATTTTCTAGCTTTTCATTGTTGACATTGTTATGAAATAAAACTTGCATCATTGTTAAATTTATCTTTTTCAAAAATTTCTATTGTTGTAGTAAGAAAAACTTATAACAATGCACATTTTATCAATTTTTCAACCATTTTCACTTTGTTGCAATGAAAAGTTATAACAATTGGTACAGAGAATTTTTAAAATCTTTAAAATTTCTAGATTGTCATTTTCCATTACAATTTCTTCGCTTTAAATTTAAAGACTCAACATTCCAAAATTATGAATTCTCCCAGTGTACAATGTGTTGATAAACGATTTGGGTGTGTTTGTATGAATAAATTTAAATTTTTTTTCAAACATACACACACTTTAATGAATATTTATCAGATTTCCCCAAAAAAAAAAAAAAAAAATCAACAATGCATTCAACAAAACTTTGTTTGTTACAAATTTTGGCTCACCATACACCCACCTCACTCATCCCATAACAATGAATCCAACCATGCATGATAGGGTTAAACATGGATTGTTGTCACTGTTGTTTGGCCATTAAGTTTTCATGGCCTTGGGTTAAGTTTTTTAATGGGAAGAAGAAGAAAAATAAAAAAAATTAAAAATAGGAAGCCATTGAACAGCAAAATAGAAGAGAACAGGTTCTTGGTGAGATAGAGAGAGACCACTGCCCATGTGAAGGTCAGAACTTGTTTTTGAGGTTAGTGTACAAGCTGAAATGGAGTTGATGTTGAATCTGTAATTGACTTCCCTCTCTTGTGCTTGTAGTAATTAGGGTTGCATTTTTTTTCTTGTAAGGAAAGGCAGGGAAATGAGTTTGTTTATTAGATAAAATGTGTAATGGATGAGGTTTTGGGAAGGGAATGGGTTTCAAGGGGTTTGGTTGGACGCGTGTTTTTTTTTTGGAAATTGAGTTATTATTTTTTTGGTTTTTTTATTTTTATTATTTTTATTTTGAATGGATTGAGAGGGTTGAATTGTTTTGTTTTGTTTTGTTGGTTGTGGTTTTGCTAGAAAGAAGATAGGATTTTTAGTTGAGGATGAGATGGGTGGTTTTCGGCTTTTCGATGTATTTTTGGAATGGTATGGTATGTTAGATATGTAATCTGTAATATCTTTGTGAAGTTATTTTAAGTTGTTCTTATTGACTTGAGATGGGAGGAGCTGGTTATAATGAGTAGTTGCATTTTAGATGAGCTGATGGGTATGTAATTTGAGTGATTGGGCTTTTTTGATGATTTTTAGACTATTTTGAATGTTTGGGCCATTTTTAAATGGTTTAGGGCTGGTTTTAGGTAGTTTAGACCCTTTTTAGGTGGTGTGGGTTATTTGTAGATGTTTTAGGCTCATTTTTAGATGATCTAGTCCTCTTTTAGATGTGTTGGTTTCATTTGTTGACATAGGAAGGTTATTTAGTTACATTTATAGATGGCCTGGTCACACATTTCCTTAGTGACCTTCATTTCTAGATAGATTGACTTTATTTTTACATTTGGTTACATTCTGTCAACATTTTCAACAATAAACAACACAACAATCCACCACCACCACCACCACCACCAACAACAACAACAACACTCTTCAAAACCCTCAAACCAACAACAACTCAAACAAAACAATGCAACAAACCCCAACAATACCTCAAAACCTTTTCAAAAAATGCAACAACACTTCCAATAATAATACAGAGATAAACAAAACCTTGAAATTCAGTTATTTGTTGAATTAAATTTATATAATAATGTGTGCAATGATACCATTATATTGTTACAACAATAAAGTACACTAGTCTTTAAAATTTAGGATTTTATTAAATAAATCAAAAACAAATCATTGATTAATTCAAAACCTTAAATATTATTTATGTACGATCGTGTATAAAATATATTTAAAAAAAAAAAATATTTAAATGCACATTCAAGCTGACATCTGCTCAGTGTTTTGAGTTTTCCACATGGTGTCTGCCATTTTGATTTCATGTATTTTGGGATAACATCATGGTATGATGGCCTTCTATTGGTTGCTTGCTTCCAACCATTCTTGCTCATCTGCATAAAGTACAGTTGGATTGTACTTTCTGCTCACCTGCTTTTGACGTCATAAAGCAAGCTTACTGTGTGAACTTGCTTGCTAGTGGAAACCGGGCTTAAACTATGAATCGCGAGAATCGGAAGTATCGATATAATCGAAAGAATCTGTTCAGCTTTGAAAGCAGCTAATGATTTCCTTTTGATTTATTTAAGTAAAACCCTAAATTCCAAACATTCATCACTCCCAAAAACCCACTCCTTAAAACCCCCAAAATCCCCACTTTATACACCAAATCCCAAATCCCAAACCCAATTACCCCAAAACCCTTAAACCTAACATCAATGACATCAGTGACATAAGAATCTAATCCAACCCTCTTAAAAAATTAACTACTTCCAACAAACCATCCTGATGTGCCCTTACCCATCATCAACATTAATTAATTACAACAGTTTCATTTCCCATGCAAATCCTTAAAGCACAAACCCCTAATCTAATCACCATCAAATTAAAACCCGGAGTCAACGACGAAAAGAATTTATTTCCAATTTTTTTTAAGTTTTTAATTTTTTTTCTTTTTCCAGTTGACTTTAGTAATGTAAACATAATGAGAAGATCAACTCAATTAGCATCACTAATCCCCATTTTTTTAAAAACTCACTAAGTCACAAACCTGTCAGCCATGAAAATAATTGTTTCATAATAATAAATTCACAAGCTGTTGCATTGGAAGGCTCTCTCCCCTGCAATGTAGCATGGGAAAAAATTGAATTTAATCCTATTTATTAATGGAAATTGTCATTTGTCTGAGTGAAATATGATTATTGATGACAATTGAGAAGTGCATTGTGGGATGGAGACTGGAGAGTGGGGAAAATGAGTTATTGTTATGTCTTAAGGGTGACTTTTTTATTGTTTTAAATTGTAATTTTTTGTTCTGGTTTTAATACCTAATGTAAAAATTTCGTTCAAGTTCCGGTACAGTTCCGGTGCAGTTCCGGTACAGTTCCAGTGCAGTTCCGGTGCAGTAGGTACAGTTCCGGTGCCGTTCTGGTGAGTCTTGAACCGCTTAAACAACTGGAAAACACCGAAAATAATAACCGGTTCTGACATCTCGGAATTTTTCTTTCCGGTTTTTGTTCCGGTTTAATACTAGTGTAAAATTTCGGTTCAAGTTCCGGTTCAGTTCCAACTAGCCTTGAACCGGTCAAAAAGTTAAAAAACCGGAAAACACCGGAAAGGATATCTGTTTTAGGTTCTGAACCGGTTCAGACGTTTTAAAATTTTTTGCTCGAGTTTTCGTTCCGGTTCAATACTTGTACCTAATGTAAAATTTTGGTTCAAGTTCCGGTTAAGGCTCAACAAGCCTTGAAGCAGTCAACCAGTTAAAAAACCAGAAAGAATAACTAGTGTCAGTTCTGAACCGGTTCAGACATTTTGAAAATTTTTGCTCCGGTTTTCGTTCTGGTTCAACTACAAAGAGCATTAAAACCGGTTATTAAACCGAAAAAATAAGGGTTTTCGGTTTCCAACCGGTTCAGACTGTTTGATATTTTTTATTCTGGTTTTTGATCCTGTTCAATACCTAGTGTAAAATGTCGGTTCAAGTTCCGGTTCAAGTTCCGGTTCAAGTTCCGAACCGGTTCAGGCATTTTGAAATTTTTTGGTTTGGTTTGGATTTTGGTTCTAGAATAATAACGGATTTTTTTTCCGGTTTTGATCCGGTTCAATACATAGTGTAAAATTTTGGTTTAAGTTCCGATTCAGCTCCAACAATCCTTGAACCGATTAAGAAACCGGAAAGCACCAAAAAGAGATAATGGTTTTCGGTTCCGAACCGGTTCAGACATTTTGGAATTATTCGCTTCTGGAAAAATAGCGGGTTTTTTTTCCGGTTTTGGGTTTGGGTTTTGTTCAGGTTTTAAACTTTTGTTTTTTAATTGTTGCATTTTAGTGCTATTACTCATGTTGATTTTTTTTTTGTCTTTTAATAGATTGAATTATACTTTATTGGAAGCCATTTTGGAAATTCATTTAGTGAAACTCAGGCAAAACTGAGATGGCAGCTCGAAATGTCGAATCAGGGACAGCCCGAAGGGGAAGTTGGTGATGGCTCCTCCTACCAGGGAATAAGTCAGGTGAGTGCTTTAAGATTAATTTGCATTTAATAGGGGGAAAATTGGTGGGTAATTGAACAAGGAAAATGTGATCACCAGGAGTGTGGGTGTGATGAATGACAGTTAAGATTTAAGAATGTCAATGTCAAATGTATGGTTGAAAAGAGAGGTTTTAGATGCATTGTTTTAGATGCTTGTAACAATGAGATAAAAATACATTATTGAGATTTTTTGGAAAGAATAATGAGAGGTAACATTGTTCATTGTTTAGGCTTTAGAAGCATTGTTTTAGTTGTTGATAATAATGAGATGAAAATACATTGTTGGGATTTTGGTGGAAAGAATAATGGATTATTGAAGATATGTTTAAAAGTATTGTTTTAGTATTGTAACAATGAGATGAAAATACATTGTTAAGATTTTGTTAGATGAAAATGATACTTGTGTTTATGCATAAGCATAATCCAAGTAACTGCTGATGCAGAACTCTTGGTTTTCACTAGTTCTCATGAGCAAGAAGCAAAATTCAGCCAAAATCTGTGACAATTTGGCAGCAGACATGGTGAGAGTGTGTAGATTACAAATTGGGTGCAAGAGGGCAGATTTGTCATTGTATGAAGCTTGGCAAGTTGGCATCTGCATGCTTGCAGTTAATAACATCATTGCATCTCTGCATTGAAAACATGCTATTTACTATTTGCATTTGCTTGCATTTTCCCACAATGCATCAAAGTTGTTAGAGGATTGGATGGGATGGGATTACCAACAATGCTTTGGATAAAAATAAATGATATATGATAATTGATAAATGATACATTGTACAATCAACTGAAACTTAAGATGATGACAAATGACTCTGAATACATTATTGTATCAGATTGCATTTTCCAATCTGTCATGGCATCATATTTGGATTGGATCAGATTGGGTGCAATCTGTAACTTTTCCTAGAAAAAATATTTGTCAGCTCAATTTTAACAAAGTATACAATAAAATAAAAAAATGAGGCCTAATTACAATAATTAAATTCACAAAAGATTCTAGTTTTCTCACCAGGCTTATTATTAAAGTGTGGGATTAGTCCACAAGTTGATTGCTGATGGTCCTGAAAGTGAAATTCTGCAGAAATTTGTTCTGCCCATGTGAAGGAAAATATACAGCAGTAAGAAAAATGAATTTTTAACAATAAAAAACAAAACATAAAACAATGAATAAAAATGAATATATAGCTATGGAAAACAAAACAATATGGAAAAAAGTGATTTCAAACAAAATAATGTGGAAAGAAGTAATTTTCAAAAAATTTAAAGCATAATGTGCATAAAACATATTTAAACAATGTATAGTCAACAATGTGCACTAAAACCTGACATCTAAACAAAGTACAGCAAACAATGTGCATAAAACTGACTTTTAAACAATGTGAATCAAACTGCATAAAAAACTGACTTTTAAAACAATGTTTAGCAAACAATGGGCATAAAAATGACTTTTAAAACAATGTTTAGCAAACAATGGGCATAAAAATGACTTTAACAATGTACGGTAAATCAAACAATTTGAAAACCTAACATTTAAACAATGTATAGTCAACAATGTGCACTAAAACCTGACATTTAAACAATATATAGTCAACAATGTGCACTAAAACCTGGCATTTAAACAATGTACACCAAGCAATGTGCCCAAAACCTAACATTTAAACAATGTATAGCCAACAATGTGCACTAAAACCTGGCATTTAAACAATGTACAGCAATGTGCATAAAAACTGACTTAAACAATGTACAGCAAACAATGTGCATAAAAACTGACTTTTAAACAATCAAAACAAAACAATACACAGTAAAATAAAACTTAAGTAAAAAAAACCCTTTAAAATCTTACAATACATACAAAAATTAAGACATTCTTTAAAAAGCCGAATAAAAATCTTGACAACATATTTTTCACCCATTCAACAAAAACTGTGGGATAAAGAATGAGAGAATATTATTCTTTTTTCTCCTACTTCAGACTTATCTACTTAATGAAATACATTACATAAAAAATAATTAATTATCCATGATACAATTTTTCTCTGAGTGTTTTTCTTGGGAAAAATATGCAGCAGCCTCTTTTATGAAGAGGAAAAATGTTGTTGGGATTTTTTCAAGTAAAATTTTAATTTAAAAAAAAGTAAAGTCTTTAACCTGATGCAAACAAGAATCCAATGTGTTGTCAACACTTGTAAGACTTGTTTTTAATGGTGTGCATAAATTTTATGCTTGACTGCTTTTTATTTTTTATTAATTTATTTATTTCATGTTTGTAAATTGTGGTTAAAGAGAAAAGTGGAAAAGAAGGAAATTTTGAGTAAAACTTGTTTTTTCATGATTTGGTTGGGAATTGCCTTTTATTGTTGGGTAATTTCTATTGGGTGAATGTTGAAGATGACCCCTGGTGATGAAATTGAAGATTTTCAGCAAAAAATTGAGGATTTTCAGCCAAAAATTGAAGATTTTAAGCAAAAAATTGAAGATTTTCAGTAAAAAATTGAAGATTTTAAGCAAAAAATTGAAGATTTTCAGCAAAAAATTGAAGATTTTCAGCAAAAAATTGAAGATTTTCAGCAAAAAATTGAAGATTTTCAGCTAAAAATTGAAGATTTTCAGCAAAAAATTGAAGATTTCAGCAAAATATTTAAGATTTTCAGTAAAACTATTGAAAATCTGTGATTTTTTAAAGATTTTCAGCAAAAAAATGAAGATTTTTCAGCAAAAAGTTGAAGATTTTAAGCACACATTGAAGATTTTCAGCATAAAAGTTATTATACTAAATATAATTTTGCAACTCTAAATGTGAACCCTCTGATGGAAAAGTCTGCAGTCTGACAAGATAAGACTTATAAAGAAATAAAAGTAGTAAAACCAGTAGGGAAGAAAAAGCAACCTCTATCATCAGAAGATGAAATCAATGAAACCATAAAAAAAGGATGAATGGTCCAGAAAAATCAACTAGACAAAATCAATCACCAAAGCAGGATTTTCCAGTTTGAAAGACATGTGAAAGTACGAAGAATCCTAATCGTCTTTACAAATCCTTTTCTATAATAAATCCTATATCAACACACCCCGAAAGGACATTTTCGTTGAATTGTAATTTTTAACAAAACTATGTGAGTTTGCGCAATGAATTTCTTATGTCGTTTTTTTGCTGTGTGACTAGGAGTCACAATAAGATCGAAAATTGATATTTTGATATTTCAATATTTTGATACTTTTTAAAAGCAATATTGATATTTGAAATTTTTATATTTTTTAAAATTAATATTTTGTTGACTTTTGCTGCCATCTAGTGACACTGTACAATTTTTCCCACCAGAATGCAGCACAATCTGTCTGCTCTAATATTCAGCGAAGGAGTGAACAATGTTGCATACTTCATGGTGTTTATTTACTTCTGTTGAAACTGATAAAACACTTTCTTGTTCCTCCCCCTGATTTTTGGAACATCCACCCTTGCAATGGGTTGGCCTGGTATTGCAGTACTTCAACTTTTATAGTGTAATTTTAAAAGATAAATCCTTCCGTAAACGCAAAAATTGTACCATTCTTTACAGAGTATGTTATAGGTACTGCAGTAAGAAGTAGAATTAAAGTAAAGTAAGGTAAAGGTACTGTCAAGAAATAAGCAGTAGGCACATTCCATTATTCTGTGTGTTAGGTCATGTGCAATGTTAGAAATTACAAATCAGTGCTCAAATTTCATTCTGTAATAAATCATAAAATATGATGTCACTTCCTACATTGTG
>JAQFZO010000630.1:0-22351 GCA_034695885.1 Geophilus flavus | reverse complement strand
TTCATTCCCCCCACCCCTCGGTGGTACTTCTTTCCCCTTCTTCCCCATTTCTGACCCTTACGGAGCGACGAATGGGGTGAGACCGAATGAACGAATACCCATGTGCCTTTCCATCAACCCCCTTCTTCGTCGTAATCATATCGATGGCGATGGCCGTCCCGTCCCCAACCCTCCGCAAACTCAATTGAGTTACGCCTCTCTTATAAGAAAATTCGCTTAAAACTCCTAATTCGACCCTAATAGCTCCCACAGGATCCATTTAACACGATGGGAAATCCGCCCAGACCTGCTCTTCTGCAGTTTTAATAGTATAGTGGATTTTTTTTTGTTCTATATAGTATGACATCATCTTCCTGCCGCTGATGTTACACTTCTTTACGTGTTAATCTACTGTCATTGCTTATATACTGGGCAAGGCATACGGCTGAATGATGTAGGTTGATGTGCTGATATCTTAGGACGTGAATCATTTCGCTAGCGAGAGATAAAAGCACCGGAAGTGGAGAAATGTTTTGAAATGGGCGCTCGTGTTTGCTTTATTTAGGCAGAAAGATTTGATAAACTCGATTTTTTTCGTTCAGATAAATTAGTAAATTATACGTATCGGGTTTTCGATGTTATGGTATGTGACAAGATGTTGTTGACGTCACGGAATTGTCTGATTGAGGGATCGAGTGGATAAAAACATGTTACTTTTAATAGTTTTTATTGAGTAAAAGTAATGACGTCTTGCCGAGATTAGTATTACGTCAATGAAAATTTCAAATCTGCCCTGCGGTTTTTTTTTTGTTGGCTGCATCATCCCATAAACTTCACATCAATCAAAGTTTCTTCTAAGGAATATAATAAATTACAATAAAAAAAAAATCAGGTCGTGTTTAAAACAATCTTTTTATTTTTTTTTTAACTGTATTATCGTGAATGGCATTGGCTGATCATCAAATGAACACACCTGTTCGTGTATTGATGGATACGATATACACTATCATTATATTCCATTAAACATTTCACATTTCTTCATCAGCAATTACGCAATGGCACCGACGTTGCTTGCTATAGGAAACACTGGCCATTGAGAATTAATTAGCCATTCGCTGACCATGAACATTCTCGTTCAACCAAAACCATTCGAAATGAATGTTCCGAAAACAACAAAGTGATGTTAGCTACAAGTGGGTGTGCCCGTGGCAACTTACCATAAACTACACGGAAAGAAGTTTCTTCACTCTCACGTTTTATTTAAATTTTTCTGTTACATGCTAGTACTACAACGGTTATTTACACAGTTTATTTTTAAAGTACATTTTTATTTTTTTATTGCTTTTTACTGTTTTCCTCCCTCTTTTTTTAAAGAAAAAAAAATGATATTTGTAATCTTGGTGTCTGCATTGCCACGTGCCAGGTACAGGGTGTAATGTTCGAGAATATATCTAGAAAGGCGTCCGCCTGTTACATTTTTTTGTCTTTATTTTGATAGACACGACATGCAGCAAGCACAAACATACAACTCGTCGAATCATTTTAAGCACACACAGACATCAAAGGAAAAAAGCAATCTTTTTTAATGACAGTTTATTTATAAGTAAATAGGCAGGTGAGATACCTTGCCCGTTGACAATTGCACTGCTTGCCTGATAAGATACAGATAAGGTTAAGAGCAGAGGGAAGAGGGAACGTTTAAGAGTGAGAATTGCAGCGCCATCGATTGATATTATACAGAACTAGACAAATGAATGGAAATTTTTTTTATTTTGTAATTAATAAGACTTGTAATTAAATATACAAAGGGATAGATTGTATCTTAAAAAATAATGGTAACGTTTAATACATTAGAATTATTTTTTTTTTTAAATAAATGTTTTCATTTAAACCCCATAGAGGGCGCTTAATGCCAGGGAGCAAAAGAATTGGCAGCCAGCCGTTTCGGTGAGGTTGTTCTGGAGAGCATGAAATTGAGCGTGCACTTTGACATTTAAACCTTTATAAATAATTTTTTTCAAACTGCAGTTTCCATCTCAGCTAAAATCCCGAAATTGCATTTAGAAAAATTTCAAACGGTACATTAAAACGCGTTCCTTTATTCAAGAAATTAATAATTTACAAATACTTTTAGCATCAGTTTAGTACTTCTTCTCTTCTTCAATGCATCTCTTAAAGCTGCAATGCAATGTAATGCATAATTAGATTATCAATTGCATCCCGCTGCCACCTACCGTCGATTTAGAAAAACAATCAAAATTCGAAACTAATAGACCATTTCAGATATTTCTATAAACATATTGAAAAGAATAAAAATCATAAGTCAATAACAAAGCAAACACGAAAACAAGTCAATACAAAGAATTGAATAGGATAAAGATGAAAGACGAGAACAAAATCCTCTCCACAGAATGATTGATGAGAGTTGTCGCCAAGGCAACAAACAATAGATCAAAAGTGGAAGAAATTGCTATTGGTTAAATATATATATATATAAACGAGTGATAAGAAAGGAAAACGTCGGGATACACGTAGGTAGGTACACTCACTCGGCTTCCAAATGCGAGTGAGTGTTGCTTTAATATCATCCAACAAGTAAACATCACATTTGTGTCCCAAAGTCCACAACAGTTTCCAATCAATGTTTGTACTCATCATCACCAAACCGCACGATCTCCATGGAAACAGGACGAGAAGGGAGGAAGGAGAGTCACAGTACAAAAGAAAGAGAAAGAGACCTCCCCGGGCTCGAGCGGTACAATTAAAGTGAAGCCCACCCACGAGAAAACACACTCAAAACAACAGAGCAATTGGCAAGGTAATCAATGAAATGGAAACGTCGAAAATAAAACCGAAGGTAGATGGTTTGTGTTTAAAAAAAATATTTAAAAAAATGAAATAAAATAAAATGAAATAAAATTAATATGCCAGTATGTGTGGTAAACGCATTTTTTTTTTACTCGTCGGCAAGGCAACCAGATGCAAATGACACTTTTATTATATCTCTGCCAGAGACGGGGCATCTGGCGTTTGGTAGACCGTTTTTGCGTCTCGTTGTTGAGTTGGGTGTGATCTTTGACATTTGAGTACAGGTATGGATGCGATATGTAGTCACTAATGATTTATAAACATGCAAATTTATAATTTTTATTTATTTATTTGCATTTTATCATATTTCTATTAATGAATTAAAATTAATGGATGAGAATTGGCGAGTAATCGCCCATCACCATCAATTAAAAAGCAATTAAGTTAGCCTTATGGGGTTTTTTAAAAAAAAATTATTTTTTTTCATGTTTGTCGTAATACATAAATAATCAAGAGAGTAAATACACTTAAAGTAGGCGTTTGTTTTGTTACTTTTTATATATATTTTGAAACAAAAAAACATAGCGTACTTAACTTAGAAAAACATCCTTTTATGTCCACCACACGTAGAAAATAGAATGGAAATAGATACTTGACTAAATTTTCGAATTCGTTTGTTTTTTTTCCTTTCCTTTTCTCTCTGTTTCCTATGGTAAATGGCATCGTGCCCAAGGTGTTTTGTAATGCTCGGTATTTGCGGACAGAAAGTGTCAACAACATAAATTCACTTTTTCACCTCGAGAGTAATCGCTCTTGCTTACACCGAGTGCTTGGTAAACGAACCACAGGGTTCTATAATCCAATAAGCATAAGCTACGGCCTCTGGAAACCTTTTTTTAACCCTTGCACAACCCTTTTCCTTTTTACCATATAATCCAAACAAGAATCCTTAAATCCTATATACTAAACACAAAAAATAAAATGTAAAATAATAAAAAAATCTTTGATTACAACATCTTGATCTCGTTGACCCATCCCAATTTTTCTCGTACGTATATATTGAAATTCTTTTGGTGACGCGACAAGACGTTTTTCTGGGACACGCGCCGGCGAGCCATGTGCCTAGTTGTCGAGCTACCCCCGCTCTGTGCGCCGTGCGTTCGTCATCTGGCATCGAGTGCGCAGATGTGCGGGCGCCTCGTACGAGCAACAACGCGCACCGCAATTGCCGCCCCGGCTACGATACCATGACCATAGATACAAACGAGAAGTCCGACACCGAGGAGGTCGTCATTTTTACGGAACACATTTCCCATTTTCGGAGTTTAGCATGTACACGTGAGTCACATTTTCCACTTGTAAACCTATATGCGCGACTTTACGCCCGCCCGCCTGATGATCGCAGCTGGCACACGTGGGGACTTGCGGAGAAAGTGGTCCAACACTCCGCCATCTGTTGGCAAACATGCCCCTCTTTTCCTCTAAAAATACTACATCCTTGGCTGTATCAGTTAAATGGCATTGGACTAGGAGAGGGGCAATGTGTTGATTGATACCTTGTCCTATTAACACCACCCATCCATCACAAAGATAAGTGACCTGGCATCTTTTGGCCGTCGGTCGCACCGCCCAAATACTGTTTTTTTTTTGCCACCGTGTTTACCAAACCCCTTTCTTTTCTTCCTTTGACACTTTTATTAATATTTTTTCCTTGTTTTTTCCTTTCTTCTTATATGCGAGGACAATGAATCATGCAATTAAAGGACGCATTCATTCGCAACTCTTTCTTTTTTTTTATTTGGTGTTTTTAGTCGTTTGAAACAAGTATTGCGCAAATTTCAGTCTGAAAGAAAAGTGTCTCCGTATTTTGATTGCTGTTTGTGAGATGTTATCACACTTGAAGGGGGATCTAGAAACTAGTTCGTCAAGTCACAGAGGATGCAACTTGTTTACAGGTACACTGTTCGAAATCTCTTGGGAGCGATTGAATGTTCAGTTGCTATAGAAACTGGATTCACCAAGTCTGCTTGCACGTGTATCATCGGATGCCTCCGCCTGTAGAAGCCCACTAGGGAACAACAAGACGCCATATTCATCGAGCAGTGAAGCCCATCGTAGGGAGGAGTTTTTCTTTTTTTCACTCCCTCGTTTAGATTCTTTATTTGCTGTATAGTCGCTCGAAAAATCGATGTTTTTTTTGGTATCCCTCTTTTTATTAGACTGCAATTCCCTTCACGTTCACTACAAATGTTCTCAAAAGGAAATGTGAAAAACCTTACAAAGGGCATCTCGTGACCTTCTTTGATTCTTCCGTTTCGTCTTTTGGGTTTTCTCGATAACATTTTGCATTATCTTGTATTTTATTTCGAGTCATCGGAAATAACATTTGCAAATATCAAAGCTTTTCTTCTTCGCCTTCTATTTCTGTTTTTTTTTCCCCTTCCTTTTAATTTTTCAACATATTAAGAGACGAGTAATTTAATAGCCGGAAATTTTTAATGGTCGCTCAAATTTTCTGATGGCGCCAGTCCAGGTATAAGGAAAACCGCAAGCGGCGCGCCCTTTGCCCTTTAAAGAATCTTCACGATCGTTTTCTCGCCGCCGGCGATGAGAATCATCAGTATCTAGTCCGCCATTAATTAACGTCGTCTAAACATCTAAAGGAATTTGTGCCATCTGTTTCAGTGTTGTACGGACAAAAGTTGAGGTCAAACACGTGACCAGGAAATGGGTGCAAAAACGGAATAAAACACATTCGTCATTTTTCCGAGAAGGAGCAAAAATTTTCTTCAAAAATCAGTTCGTTCTTCTTTGTGCGAATTATTGGTTATTCAGATTAAATTCGATGTAAATTAGACGACTTTAATGAGAAAAAAAAATTGTTGACGATGGAATAAAATGACATGAATTTCTCAAAAGATCAAAAGGAGAGTAGGAAATTAATCCTCCTTCACCTGGCACAAAAAACATCCTAGGCCAAGTGATTTTCTCTTTCCATTTCCGGTGGAATAACATGAGATCCAGCTCTGATATAAAAAAAAAAGAATCGAGATTAAAGAAATAAACAACACTCAAAGCACAAACATTAAAAATTGGTGTGACGACATAACCTCGCTTCCACCATACAGTGAGGTCTTAACGCCATGGTGATGACAAACAAAAAGTGATAAAAGACTCGCCACCTGGCGTCCTTGTGGTGGTTTGCGGGAGGGGTGAGAGACTGCAGGCAGAGCAGAGAGGAGAGGAGAGGAGAGAGGGCGTTGATGACGTCATTTGATTTCCACAAATAGTCGCTGCTTCATGCGAGTATTCTTCAGTCTAGTCTCGCCCCAGGCTACAAAGGTCACGGGTTCATAGGAGGACAAAAGGGACCCCCCAACGCCTCCGTAATAAAAAGCAGGATCTGAATATGAGAAAATGTAGTCGCGGAAACGTCCACCTGTTTCCCTCGTTGAATCCGCACCTGTTCCGCTCGAGATGTATGTGATTCGGATGGGAAATTTTATGTGGGAAGTAAAGGATTCACACTCCATCTCTTTCCCAGGGTTTTTCATACTTGTTGTTACCATGGCAGCACATCTGCACATCTTCAGATGGTCGTCATGGTGACTGCAGATTGCATACCGTACACTTTGCCAGACTAAATTGTTATTGGAGAGGGGTTTAGGTCCACATAAAAGACGTCAGTTCAGGACTCCTCATTAATTTGGCATCAAAATTCATCCTCGCATGACGTCATTAATCCCATTAAGTGTTGAGTGCAACATCAAATCTTCTTCTCGTCTCCTTTCTTTGCCCCGTCTTCTTTAGTGTCGTCGAACAAGACCGAAATCGCCTTGGCCTTTTGCCATTTACTCTCAATCAATTTATCAACCGTCGAAGGGAATTTATGCAAATTAGGCGCAGACACTCCAATATTTCATCTTGGCTTCATACAACTCTCTAACGAGTGAGTCCTCCACGAAAAACATAAGTTGCAGGCGTACTCCACTCGTGTTTTAATGTACCTATTTTTCCCCTTTCTTTACATTTCAATGTGAAGGTCTCGAAACAAGCGCGTTGATTGCCCGAGGGACTTGTGATCGCTTTACAATCAACTCGTTGCGACCCTCGAGTCGCAGCCATGACCCTTAAAGAAGCCATTCTTAAGTGATTTCTCTTTGCTTGTCAGCTTACCCAATGTTTCATCCTGCGATGGTTGATGGGTGAAGCCAGGACCCCAGTAGTGCCCACTGGCCATAACGATTCATCATGACCCGACAGTGGGACAAACTGTCGCCTGCTGAGTTCCAATTACTTCAGGATTACTCGCAATGTAAGATTTAAATCTCATTTTTATTTATTTATCTAAACGAATATACGGTATATTTTAAAGGTTAATTCCAAGTGTTCGGTCGGTTCTTAATCATTACGATCTATAAAATTACTCGCGTCACGGAAAATTAATTTAGCGATAGGTGGTTTTATAATATGCTTTATCTGCGTCATATTAAAAAAGGAAAAACGGAATACCTCGTAGAGAAGTCCACTAACTCATCCACTGTGAAATGCGAAATCTGAATCGTTGCCAAAACGATGTGATGATGTGGAAAAAAATCATAATGTTCAGTTTTTGACTTACGATTCTTAAAATGAGCGGGAATTATTCAAATTCCAGTGCTCTGTATGTGGAAAATGGCATGGAAACCTCTGATTTATTCTAAAGAGAATTTGATAAATAGAGTTGACATGGTTGGCCATCTAAAGAACTTGAGCTCAGCTTAGCTGATTTTCACTGTCCATAAACGTACTTTATTTGAAAGGCTCAATTGTAAAGTGGCTTAACTCTCCGGGAAAAAAAAAAAGAGAACAGTTCCATAACATCTGAGTTTTTTCGACACTAAGGTTCTTAATATGCTTGTGAACCGTCCGGATCTGAAAATATATCATGCATTTCATACGGAATGAAAAAGACGAAATTTAAATGACAATTTCAATGTGTGAAGCAAAAATTTTTCAACTTCCTGTATCTGAATTAGATTCAAACAGGATACAAATTAGTGAGTAATAGTTGAATTCTCAGAAAAATAACTTAGTATTTACTTTCATTACAATTTTCCTGACATTTTATCCTTATTATTACATGGTATTTATTACTTTTTTTATCCTCAAGGACTGCGAAATCGTTGCTTGGTACCGTAACTTTAAGTTGTTGAAAAATTAACATTTGTAAAGCAATATAACCAACTTTAAAGATTTTAAAATGAAAATCTTCTTCACTTTGTTCACTTTCTCAGGGTTTATAACAGTATCTGCGGATTTACGTCAGCAGGGAAAGTTTTAAGTACGGTTTTATGCTTGCACTTTTTCACTCGAGGGACTCATAATGCAGATAATTTGCGTAAAGTAAACTAAAGGGCGTATCAACGAAATAATGTAATAATAACCGCGATGATTGACTCGAGTTGTTGATTAGCTCGGCGCAAAACGCTTGATAATTTTACCTTATAAAGTTCGTTCGGGGCAAATAATCACGTTTTTAAACCGAAATTTTTATTCGATCATCGGCTTATTAGAATGTAGTCGGGGTCTCGACGTTAATGAATTGGAAATTTCCGAAAACATGCTGTCAATGCAGACATTAAGGGCGAAAAATCTTTTTTTCATGCGCAGCAATCAAATGTTGAACTTTCAATCGTATATGAGGGTTTGGATAATTTGAACAAATTTATCGAGTAATGAATCAATTTAATTGGTTTATCGATTTTACTAACTGCTAAAGAGCTACAATGCTAAAATCAACGAGATAAAAATTAGAAATAAAAAAAATTAGCACTGATGATTGTAATTAAAGTTTTTTTTGTTTTATAATTCCCACACTATCAGCTTTAAGTACAAAGCATTTACAATTTCAATGTTGTTTTAGTATACCGTACCTCAATTCTCAGAATTATTCAAAGTTAGAGAAAACAAAACAAAACGATGCCTTTGAGCCGAATGTTTCGAATCAAATAACAGTACCGCCGCATACATAGTGGAAAATCTTTATTTTACTTTTATTTTATACGTTAGTAAATGTTAAACGTGAATAATATTTTTTTAATGGTCAACTTTTTTATTTTTTTTTAATTACGAGCAACCCAATATGTTTGGAATGAATTTAATTAATTCTAAAAGTGGTTTTGAGGCAGCAGCTTTACTGCAACTCACTTCTCATAACCTCCTCAAGCGCATGGTTGCGTTGGCGGTTGAAGAAATCGTACTAGCCATTAGCGTTTGTCAGAGCCAATAAAATGGAAAGACGAATTATGAGAACTTGCATATCTCTTCATAAACTGGGGGAACATACATAATTTATTATTTTTTTCCACCTTTTACTTTTTTTTCCTTTTCTTTCTCTAAATTTTTCATACACTAATTTTTTTCCTCACTTCCGTCCTAGATTCCTCCAAGAAATTAAGTGATATGTTGGAGGAATTCAAAGAAGGAGGAGTTTTAGCCAAGTATAATCCAGATGCAGTTAAGTTGGAGATGCATTTTTAAATGATTTATATGTTTTTTCAGGGGATTAACTTTTCTTTTCTCTTCTCTTGTGTTTATTTTAGGATATCAATTTGCAGGGATTTCGCATCTTTATGGACACTTACTTGGAGATTGAAGTCTCCGAAGAGCTCATTACGCATCTGTTCTTATCGTTTGTCAAAAGACCGCAGAAATTGGAAACTCAGACGGTTGAAGGACGCTCGCTTAAGGTGAGTCGATATTAAAAAGTTATTAGATCAAAGAAAAATGCCGACATAAACATTTTTTTAAGAATAAAACATTGTTTTTTTGGAGGTACCTACTCGTTGTATAAAGATGTTTTCTTAAAGTACTGTACCTGCATGGCTGTTTAATGAGATGAGATCTGACGAGACGAATTTAAAATAGTGTTGAGAAGGATGAAAAAAAAATTGAGTTATATTATTCAAAATGTGCACACTGCAGATCTTAAAGATTAGAAACGGAAGAATTTAATTTCATAAGGCAGAAATCATTTTTTTTACAATTTCCTTTTAATTTATCATGCAAATTTACATAAATTACATTTTAAAGCAATATACGGATTAAATATTTCATCACACATTTTTCCCAATGGTCTATTCGAGTAATTTACTCTTTAAAATCCGTATTGGATGCAAATATAGCTGTGACGTAACAGGAACAAGATCAACAAATGCTTAATTAAATTTAAAATAGATCACAACAACTGATAAGACATAAGTATCTTAAATAAACGCTATAAATATGTCCTTCGCAACTAGCAAACTGCTATAATCCCTCACATCTTAAAGCATATTGATGGAAACAATAAATACCAGCGTTTTAAAGCATGAAATTTAATTATGTAATTCGCAATTAAAATCCTCGGCTGGTACTAGCTGGCATTTTGAGCTTTCCCTCGCATATCGTAAAAACATACGATGCACAAAAAAGATGGAAAAAAGCTTTTACACATTTAAATATTTATATATACCAGACAGTTATATACGTTAGGTAGAAAAATATTCTTCTGGACTATAATAAACAATAAAATGGAAATGTAGGCCAAAGTAATAAAGATCACTCTGAAACCACTCACATATTGTTCAGTAAAACGTCATCCAGAAAATAATACGTAATTTAGTCAGAAATAAAAGTTCGCATTAAATTGTTTGATGAGCTTCGTTAGTGTAGTTGGAGAAGGAAGTAGGAAAAAAATCAGTTGTTTCGGAAGAATAAATAAAAAAAAGCAAATGTCATACGTGGAAAATATATGTCGTGTTTTCAGGTTTCTTCAAATTTTAATCCGCAGGAGATGGCAGTCGTGACAAGTGCAACAGCATGTGCGCCCATCACTTCACACACAACTGGAGGGTCGTTACCCAATTTGGGTAACGAGGTGACAGACAAGAAGCTGCAAAATGAGCAACACAAAACCAGTGGAGGAGTTGGAGGAGTTCTCGTGGAAAAATTACACGGGCTTACCGAGAAATTGCAAAATTTAGGAGGACTTCGAGGAGACGGAGACAACCACCGAGTTAGAACAGGTGATATTTTATCGCATGAATAAATTATACGGGGTTATACACTTCTGTGATTAAATTGCGGTAGTTGTTTTTCCTGCGTTGCATTACAAGAGTAAAAAAAATTGATGAATTTTTTTTGGATGTTCTTTTCTTTGTGCTGTATCAAACAGCCCTTAAAGGAAATGAAATTGATCATTTTCTATAAAATTTTCTTGGAAATGTATTGCTTTTATTCGAATTTTGAAGCCACAATAAAATGCTGCATCAGATAGTAAACATTCTGATCTCTTTACATTTAAAATTACATATAAAATTTCCACTGTTACCAGGAAAAGAAAATATCCTGTGGCGTCAAACTCACTAACTCTCATGTATTTTTAAAAACAAGATTTTAATCTTTTTTCTTTAAAACGAAAAATAATTAAACCTTAATATTGTAATATTTTATTACCCAAGGGACCTTTAAGGGGATTTCTTTCTTTTGCTGGAACTTTCTTTTGCATAAAAATTGAAGAATATTAATTAGATTGTTTGTTTACGAGAGAAATAAATTCCTTTTTTCCTCATACATGATGCCAAGGTGATTCAACGCTTGTACGCATTAGTATTTTATACACGCAAATCTTAGATTTACTCGTGTCTCATGTATTTTTTTTTGTATTACATAGTCTTAGTCCATTCATTATGGATATGTTTCACTACTTGTCATTTATTTACGTCGGCTGACGTTTTCTTGATTTACAAAGTACCGGTAGCATTGCTCGTGGATACTGTGTCCAATAAATCACAAGAAAGCCTCTTTTTTTTACAATCCTGCCCGCAGGCTTAAAAAACTAAAAAACAAGATTTGCGAGCTTTGAAGCTCAGTTCTTTTCGAATTTTCACATTTATTAATTTCAACATTAATTTAAATAATATATTAATTTTGGTCAAATAGAATTAATGTAAATGCCAAGTTGTTTACATTTTTAATGATACTAATAAATTTTGCATCTGTAGGTAGCTTGGGAGCAACCGTCCACCCGATGGTGACTGTAACCCAAACTTCTTTCGCGGCTGTTCCTCCATCCATTGACTCATCTCCGAGCCAAATCTCGCGTAATTCTTCGCGGAAGTCCAATAATTCTCTCTTGGTGCATTCAGGTGAATATCTCTTTGCTTCCAACAAGGAAAACAAGAAAGAAAAAAAAACATTTTGATGAAAATTTTTTTTCTGGTCCACAAAGCTTTTCTTTCATCTGTTTTTAACGTATAAAAAATTCTTCTCAGGTGAAGTCATAAAAGCTGTGAGAAAATCTAGTGCTGTAGTGGACGTGCAATCAGTGCACGTGCCTCTCAAAGATGTCTTTTGCTATTTGTCGCTGCTCGAAGGTGGTCGTCCAGAGGATAAATTGGAGTGTAAGATCTTTTCATCTCTTTTCTCCCCTCTAAAATTCTCCTAGCGGCCAAAACCTCTTGAATCGCCTGTCGATCGATGTCGCTTCCCCCTTTTATCCTTTCCAATGTCAATTTGTCAGTCGTTTTGAGCAGTTGCTGGTAAACCTCCTTGTCATCTCTAACAGACTTTCCCTCAACCGTTGCCAACAGCAACTTATGGTTGAAAGCAGAAGGGGAGAAAAATCTCTGACGTCATGTGATCCTCAATTACGATTGAGACGGTGCAACTTGTGTTGATCCTCCATTAAACTGATCGGCTTGTGTCAACACGCGACCTTTCAGACGTTCCCCTCCTTTCCTCACCTCTTCATTTCCTTACCGCCTACGCACATTCACCGAATTTACACTTTTATTTCTCCCCCTCAGTCGTTTTTCGCCTCTACGACACAGATGGCAACGGTGTTCTTGATACATACGTGAGTTGTTCTTTTATTTTTTATTCTCCTTTCTTTATTTTCCCCCATATTTTTTTCGTTTGAAATTTAATTTGATCATTAAAACTATATTAGGTTTAATGTCATTAGCAATTTATTATAAGCAAGAGGGGCAAAAAACGTCGCAAACAGTTGTTTTTTTTCGGGTGAACGACGTCTCTCGGGACGTCGTCGAAAGAAATCGCGGCAAATGAAAAGAGATTGGTTCTAAATGAAGAGCACTAAATCAATTGAGACAAATTATTGGGAAGGGGTTTCGTTCGTGTCAATCTAATAGAAAGGATAAATTAATAAAAAAAAATTGAACACAAACAAAAGACCAGGAAGAAAAATATAAAAAAAACTTGGTGACAGTTTTGCAGTGCAATGTCATCATATGAGTCATTTATGTTCCAACTGATCAATACGTGCGGGTTGGGAATTAAATCCGGATATTTACGTAATCCCTATTTATTCAAGGAAAACAAGTTTGCGTAGGAAGCATAATTGCACTTTAAGCAATGTTTATAACGGGCAGTATTGGTTAAATGTATTAAAATGAGATAAACACACGTCATACACACTTAACTTGATGTTGGTATGGTTACCAGGAAATGGATTGCATCATCGACCAAATGATGAACGTTGCAGAATATCTCGGATGGGATGTATCGGAACTAAAACCGGTGAGTAACACAGACTAAAATTCTCTTTATATGATATACGAGTGTATAAAATGGTTGTGAATAAGTGAAAAATCGCCTTAAAGCGGTCGTATATTTCAACAACAATTTACTCGGGTGACAAAAAACAAATCCTGCTTTTAAATTATAGACCGTAAACATCTTTTCCATTTGAAATTTACACCTGTTTTTGTTATTTACAAAAACAAAGTGACTTAAATGAGTAATTTATCGCTTTGAATTTAGACTTCACTTCTCCCGCCGGTTATAATATATGACTAAAATTTATGGCTGTAGGTCTGTATCAATAATTTATCCAGGAATCTGCTCACCTACCGTAATGGGTCCGTTACTCAGAAACATGTTAATTTAATATAAAGGCACTTAAACACTTTGCCTGAGTAAATATTTCACCAATTTTATGAAATTTTTACCCTCTTACCTTATCTTTTGTGTGATTTCGACATTTATCGTGCGATCTCCCTGGTCAGTGCTGTATTATTCACACGTTTCAAAGTTAACGCACGGGTAAAGTTATTTAAATCTTAAACAAGCGGTTGCTAACTTGACATTTCCATGCGATGTGATGGTATAGTAGCTATTTTGACTTACCCCCCTGCGTGTACCCAGACCCACGCAATTGCCGGGAGGGTTGTACCAATGTACTTGAAATTTGCACTACAATGAGAAAATAATCGACCACTTTACGTGAGCAAAAAAACAAGCGACAGGTCGTAGCGGGCGGGCGGCGGGAGCGGGACGACGGGAAATAAAATAAAATAAGAGGAAGAAGAAAAAAAGTGCAGACCTAATGTGAAAAAATGTAATCACTTCGCTTATGGGGTAGTAACTGATTAAATTCAGTCGTTTGGCCCGAGTGTCCCTCTATTCGGCACCCTATTTATAACCTGGGGTGACAGGAGAGGGAAAGCCTTGCGTTCTATTTTTAGGGACAAAACGAGCGATGGGAGGAGGAAGAGGAGTTTGGCGCGCTTATTGATTGCTTCGTCGTCATGGTGATTGCTTCTCTTGGTGGTACCCATGGAAACCTCCACCACTTAGACTCGATCTTAATGTGTGGCTGAGGCCGATGAGTTTCTACAGAAATTAGCATCATTAGCCACTTAAACCTCCTCTTCCGTGGCAAGAGAAAACAAATGAAGTGAAACCGCCCAAAACTCGTATATATCCGAAATTAATGAAATGGGCGTTTGCCTAATTTCGACGCATTGACGAATGCATCGAATTGCTTTAATGCAAGTGTCACTTCATCATTTTCTCGGGATTAATATTAAATATAAATAAATATTAGGGGGTTCAAAAAAGAAATTATCTTTTATGCCAGAAGCATAAACCAATGGCACCAATGGTGCAGTCATATTTCCTCATGGCCAATAATTTTTTTCCTCAGGAGGGAATGGGTTTTATTGCTCATGCAGCTCACGCCATTCATTCGTCCTCGTTTCCCTTAACTTACCCAAGCGAAGTACTGAACAACGACCGCTAAATTACAGCAAAGTTTTTTTTTTCTTTTTTTAAAAAAAAATCATACTATTTAAGAGTAAATTGTTGTTGATGTTTCTTTATCGAGGGATTTTCTTTGCAGCTGCATTCGAGCATTTATTGCATTTGTCTCCGTGACATTTTCCAAACACATTCGGCCTCGCGCAGAAATGCCACAGCTGACAAAGACAAAACATACGACTTTAGAAACAACATAAAACACAATCCTGATAATTTTTTTTTCCTTTCCGTTTCTTTTCTTTACTTACTCGCAATGGCTAGATTCTTCAAGACATGATGGTAGAAATAGACTACGATGCCGACGGAACAGTGTCCCTCGAGGAATGGAAGCGAGGAGGTCTTACTACAATCCCTCTTCTAGTTCTGCTTGGTTTAGACGCGGTATGAAAAAGACTATTTGTATTGCAGCGAAGCTTTGTCGCAATGATGAGGCGGAGCTTTTGTTCAAAGCTGTTTTTCAAAAGAAAAGGAACTCATTTTTTTCAGCTTATTATTAAAATTTTTTTTTCTTTTTACATTTTTTTTCTTTCTTTTCTTTGTAGAATGTCAAAGACGACGGTAAGCACATTTGGCGCCTAAAGCATTTCAGCAAACCAGCATACTGTAACCTTTGTCACAACATGTTGATGGGGCTCGGGAAAAAGGGATTGTGCTGTGCTTGTAAGTATGAAAACAAAAGAAAGGATAGGATGGGGTTTTAAAGGGGAGTGAGGAGAAAATGAGAATGCACAGGGCGTTGGCTCAGTTAGCGATGAAATCCCATTAAGAACGACAACGCACGCCTCATTAAAATGAATGTGATGCCAACTCAATTATTTATCTTTGTCCGTACAATTGTCCGCGCGGATATCCATTATTCATCGTGTGACATTGGTTTGAGACTTCTGGCACCGAACCACCGAAATCCGGACACCATCTTTGACGCTTCATTCAATTTCTTTCGCACATACTAGTACATTCCGTATGAATAAATATATATCTTTTTGATGTTTCTTTCCTTTGGTGTTGTCTTGCAGTCTGCAAATACACTGTCCATGAGCGATGTGTCCAAAGAGCGCCAGCATCATGCATCAGTACCTACGTCAAATCGAAAAAGACATCTCAGGTAGGGTGTTTGATTTCCTAAACCCATCAAATGGAAATGTGCGCCATTTTATTGGCGAGGAGAGGATTTTGAAATGTCGGGATCCATTTCCGTGATGGCATATAAATCGAATTTATCTTCTTCAAAATGTTGGCCAAAAGTTATTAAAAAATTGTCATTTCATTTGTAAATGACCAGAAAATATATCTTTCCCATTTCTCATTTTATTTGCAAGTCGAGTCGAGCAAAGAGAAAGTCATAAATAACGTTCAAATTTCCTATTTGGTGGGTGTAGAATTATTCTCAGTGTCATTTTTCCTTGACTTTAAATTGGCTTAACTCTGGTAGACAATGACCCATCATTTGGTAGAAGGTAACTGCTCAGGAAAATGCGGCAAATGCAAGAAATCCATCAAAAGTTACAACGGAATCACAGGCGTGCATTGCCGTTGGTGCCAAATCACCGTAAGTTGCATTATAGTTTTTTTTCTTCCTTTTTCCCTTTTCCTCCGTGCCCCATTAAAATTCACGGTGCAACTGATGGTATCGATTCTTGTCCAATGTGGACCCGTACAGCTCCACAACCGGTGTGCCTCTCAGGTGAAACCAGAATGCAATCTGGGCGAGCACCGCGTTCACATTCTCCCTCCGACATCCATCTGTCCCATCGTATTGGTGAGTCGGCGCTGTCTCTTTTATTTCACTCCATTAGTTTTATCTCTTTACTTGCGCGGGTCATTGTAGGACAGACAAAGGAGCATCACGAAAGAGAAAAGGAATTTAAACAAAACAGAATGTGCTTTACTTGACACCAATATGGTAAATTTATATTACATCACCGTGTAGTTGTTGTCAGGAATTCGACGAATAGTTGTCCAAGGATCCATTTTTCGCACTCGGGGAGTCGTTTATGGAAAATAAATTGTCTGTCACACCTAGAAATAAATTTTGAAAGAAAGTGACACGTTGTATGAGGATTAGGTTCAATCCTGGTGGTGGTCGTCTGTGTAAAGTGCTGACAACTTCGTTATACTATAATTTTGTCAAGTCGGAACACATGTTTGCTCGACAAAACCCTTCATAATACACTTTAATATACTCTAACAATAACAGAAAACAGTAATTCCAACTGCATCGCTATGGAAACAGTGGGAAAGAAAACAAAGTTTCCACGAGAACTGGACAGCTGAACTCGTTATTTGTGTAATTGGAAATAAATAACTGGAATTAATGATGATGTAAAATCAGGGATAGACCCACCAACTAAAGTGAACTTACGGTAATTGCATTTTTAAATAATGGTGTTTTAAGGTTTCGATCAACGTGAAAGTGCGATGTTGCTCCTGCATAATGATAGTGCAGATAAAACGATTGTTTTCTTCAATAATGGAATTTTTATCGCCGCAATTGTTTAAATAAACTACTGTACCGTACTTCCATTGTTTCCCCAACAATCATTTAAAGAATGCAGGTTTGTTTGGGCAAAACAATAGATTTCCAACAACAACAGCAATGAAAAGTTCGTCTGTAATAATTTAAAGAAATGCAAGCAGCAAGTAGAAATGTAATGTAATGGTAAGCAATGGCTTTTCATTGTAATCCCCGGGGGATCAGTAAAGTTCAGTGTGCAGAAAGAAACTATTCCTCGAATTCCTTAAGCAAATTTCCATTAATTTCTTTAAAAATGATATTAACATGCTGTGTTACTGGGGAGAGGGTTCTCCGATGTCGTTTCAGATAACTCCTGATTCTGGTTCATGCCCGTTGTTAGTTTTCATTAACCCGAAAAGTGGGGGTCGGCAAGGTTCTAGGTGAGTAGTTGTATGTTCTTGTCATTTGTTCCGCTCAGATTCTCAAGCGCAACATTAACAGAATCCTAAGGAAGTTGCAATATCTGCTGAATCCTCGCCAAGTGTATAATCTTGCCAAAGGAGGTCCAATGCAGGGGTAACTTAATTGCCTTCATTCATGTAATGCAAAATCGATAACCCATCCGATAACACGTATAATCCTCATATTGCAGACTTTCGTTTTACAAAGACGTTCCGAATTTTAGAGTCCTCTGCTGTGGAGGTGATGGAACAGTCGGATGGGTCTTGGAAACAATGGGTGAGAAGATTTATAATAGTGTTTTTTCTTTTTTTTACTCCCATTGCTTTTTATTTTTTCGAGATTGACCTAATGGAAATTTTTTTGTAATCATTTTTTATTTTTTATTTTGAATTTTTTTCATAGACAAAGTGCAATTTATCAGTCAGCCAGCAGTAGCAGTGCTTCCCTTGGGTACAGGAAATGATTTAGCCCGTTGTTTACGATGGGGACCTGGATATGAAGGCGAAAGCATTTCTAAAATTCTTAAGAAAATTGAAAAAAGTACGTGCGTCATGATGGATAGATGGCAAATAACCATCGAGAAGTCCAGTGACGAGGCTGGCGACGCAGTTCCTTACAACATCATTAATAATTACTTTTCCATCGGCGTAGTAAGCAATAACATATTTATTTATATTTACAATCATTTATGGTTGCTGCGCATGCAAAAACGAATGGAAAAACTAAAAGTGTGTATTTCACTTTTATATCTTCTCAATAGGACGCTAGTATTTGCATCAAATTTCATTTAGAACGAGAAAAACATCCAGAAAAATTCAGTAGTAGGTGAGACGTGAATTATTCACTCCAAACGGGAGGTAAAATAAATCAAACTAACTTCATTCTCCTTCACAGAATGAAAAATAAAATGTGGTATTTTGAGTTTGCAACGTCGGAAACGTTTGCTGCGACATGTAAAAACTTACACGAAGATATCGAAATCACGGTAAAAAAATATATAAATAAATAAAACCAAAAAAAAAAAAAAAAAAAAAGGATCCTATTTCAATTTGCTCATCAATCAATCTTTTTCTATTTCACCCGTCCAATTCCAATCCGGTTCAAATTTCTATTTTATAGTGTGACGATTTTACCCTCGATCTAGCCAAGGGACCGTCCTTACAGGGCATCTCACTGCTCAATATTCCTTTCACTCATGGTGGATCTAATTTATGGGGAGATAATACTAGTCACAAAAAACATAAAAATCCTTCCAAGCCCAAGAAACGAAAGAAGAGGGACAAAGAAGTGTCTTCAAGTAGCTACAGCTCGAATGACTTAGCCCATTCAGTTCAAGGTGACCTCCTAAAAATATTTTGCAATTTTCCCTTATTTTCTCACATTAATTTAATTCTCTATAAATAACTTTCTCTTCAAACATTTTTCACACATTCCCAGCATTAATTTTAATCCTCTTCAGATGTTGGAGATAAACTTATAGAAGTCATTGGCCTCGAAAACTGTTTGCACATGGGTCAAGTAAGAACTGGGCTGCGTGCGTCAGGACGCCGGTTAGCTCAATGTTCATCAATATTGATAAGGTATGAGTCTCTCTAAGTTTCTTATTTATTGCTGTGGTGGTGGGATGAAGTAAATGCTCTTACATACCCCCAAAAGTCTTAAGACTCACATTGTATGGCTTGTTATTTATATAGAAAATATTTAATATGGAATTACACATTTTTAAAGGGAAAGTGTGGCTTTATTTTATGGATTATTACACAGCGACCAGTGAGTTGAAGCATGAGTGTCTGGGGTTCCTGTTGCGTAGACTGCGATGGAAGAAGAGATACTGAGAAGTGTTATAAATTGATCCCAAAATCTGTGCCTTCTTCGCTGTAATGTATAATGTTTTCCAAGAAATGGCCAAAATAAGCTGTTTGCTCGCGTATGATTGACTCTGCTGTGTGTCGTATAGTGTGATAAGTCAAACAAAAGAGTGTTGAATTGCTCTTCTGCCATCAATTGCAGGAAAGACAGTAAAAGGAAAGGGATATATTTTGGTCTGATCACGTCCCAGCGGGAGGTTAATGTCTTTTTTTTGCAACGAAAGAGCAAGAGATTAATTTTGCGCAAGTTTTGTCTATTTTGTAAATTTTAGCTGCGTTATATTTATTTTTTAAATGTCATAGGGAATAAATGTTGACAAACTTAAAATTTCGACTCAGCTTTTGCCAAAATATATCAAATTTATAGCATGCTGCTCTCGATTTACCATCAGACAAAACAAACAGAGATAAAAAAGAAAACTCGAACTGAAGCCAAATCTACAATGGAAGTGAATGTACAGTCAACTTTTCTTCCAAATTCCTTTCAATTCCTCGAAAGTAAATTAAATCTAAATTCTAGAGCTTGATTACTGGGCATTCAATCAATTGGTGAATTAGACTTTTTTCTCCTCATTTTACCAATTCAAATAGAAACTCCCCAAGTCAAAATTAATTAATAGTTAATCAGATTTAAAAAGATGAAACATCCTTTTATTGAAATATCAAAGAAATAAAAAAAAAATGTTCAAACTTTATAAATGAAAGATGATATCATAGCACTCTGTTTGAATAAAAGATACTGTATTTCATAATGCGCCCGTTTGACAAGCTTAACTTTCATTGATCGAAGTCATCTGGGTTTAGCCAGGAGCAAAACCAACTTAACGTAATTAGGGCTTTACCCATCAATAAGCAACAACTAAAACATATAATTAATTGCTTTAACAAAAAACACACCGTTTTAATCTCATTTTCTCATTTTTCAACAAGTTTCACGCCATTAGCCGAAATGAAAACAAAAATATTGTGTTTGCATGATTGAAAATAATTTCTTTGAATTTCACTTCTTAAAAAATGTGGGAAACGTAGAACACCGTTGATATTTTACCGGTTATCCGAGATAAAAATAACACACTAACTGAATAATAAATTGAAATTAATTATTCACGACTGCAGGATGGTGACTTGGCACAAGCCAAATTCCATTAAAGTCAATGTCAACAAGAAAGTGTAACGTATATAAACTTTGCTGAGTATTTTTTTTCCGTCTTCAAAAGTTTATGTATTTTACAAAATTCATTTTCTTGCAAAAGCTTCTTTAAACATCAAAGAGAAAATTGAATAATGTATTATTGGTTTACTTTTACTAATGACCACATATTACCATGGTAATAGAATCTGATTTTCTTCGCTTCAAGCTTTTGAAGCAATTTTTTGTGCTCTTTAAACTGGATATAAAGTATACATGAGATATGTAATTTATCCCAATGACTGTTTTGTGACAAATTACTTTTTGCTTCACAATTGATTCGAATTAAGTAGTCATAGTAATTTGGCAATCTTACCGACCTAATAAAGATGTTAAAAAAAATAACTGCCTGTTGCAACATTCAGAAGAGATTACATGAAATCAATAACAAACATTTATGGCCTGCTTGAAAGCCCCTTCTTTAGGGTCTGAGATTGCTAAGACCAGCTTTAAAGAGCCCAACTGTAGCTAAAGTTAATGGGAGAACAATAAAAAGGTTGGTACTGGTGTAAATTTGCCGATAAATGCCCAAATTACACAGTTTGGTTCAAATACATACATTTTGGCTCAAGGAAATTAATTAAATATTTTTACTGTTCACATTACGTATGATTGGATTAAAGCTAAACAAACAGTTTTAATTTAATGTTATTCCATGGAATAAAAAGGATTTACTGACGACAAAACTTATTAGTAGTTATTATGTTTATTTATGTCGATGAAGTTTATTATTAGTGAAACTTGCGTGTAATAATTGAAATTTTGTTTACAAATGTACAATTACAGTACGACAGGACAAACACGATTTAAAAATTTGTATTTGCAATTTGCAATTGCAAATGCAATTTCTCAACCATGTCAAGAAGGGAGTTGATGGTTGGCCTTCAGCCCACATCCCACGCATGCTCTTGTCAATGCACCTGAAATCAGGCGTGGACAACTCTCGAGTTTGTTAGTAGAATCGAGATCTAGTCTTCCTAATAGACAGATTCATATTGGCAGCATGTGGCATGGTCATACTGTCGGTGCAGAGTATGGGTGATAATGTCACGGAGTTGACCACAAACTCATGGCAGTGGAGTTAGCACATGATTTGTGAATCAATTTTCTGGGAAATCACACGATTCATGGAATTGCAACTCGATTCATTACGAAAAACAGAAAAAGAATCACAAATTGGCAAATTGCTCCAAACATCTCACACACAGACACTCATCAGATACCGTAAATTCTGGTCCAATTACGGCCCTAGTGACTGTTAATTTCCACCAGAGGAGAGTAAGAGATAAGGCAGGAGAAATTGGGGACCAGGCGGTATTTGTAGATTTATTTTTATCTTTTGAATAGAAGGAGGTTAAATCCGTGTAATTTAATTTATTAATTATGAATTTCCAGCTTTTAAAACTTGCATTTTGCTTCTACTTTTACTAGATAATTCACAAAACTTTGATAACCCTCTTCCATCATATGCCAATAATATGCCTCCAACACCTCCAGCAACTCCAC